>LPNX010202429.1:112022-225162 GCA_001517045.1 Pseudotsuga menziesii
TTTTTTCCTCAAGTTTTCAAAGCTTTGACAGTCAGTTCTCCTTTGGATTCCTCCTGGCTGTTTTTCCTCGATTTTTTAATAGTCAGTTCTATTATCCATGCAGGGAATGTTTTGTACTGAGCTTTGGTAATTTAGGTCAAACAGAGCACCAAAAATATTTAAAAGAGCTGCTGCTGAACTTTACTAACAACAAAGATTCTCATCTAAACCTTTTGGACTGATCTCTCACCGTTGGGAGTTTGTTGAATACATTAATTAATGTTTTCTTTTAACAATTCGACATTATAAGGTTTAATAGAAAAACCCCCAATTTAACAGGCCATGACCAAGGTTATGTGGAATACCTCACTCCCAGCTTGCTGCAGGTGTTAAAAATTGATTCTTGGACTAGCTGATTGTCGAATTTAATGCTCCAGGTGTCCTCAAGTCTTCAGCTTATTTCCAACTGTCGCATTGTGAAACCCTAAATTACTTCTTCAACTGCAAATTCCTGATTCTTAGCAATGTGTTTTCATTCCACTTCTCCACCAACTTCGTAATGCTTAATTGGAGAACCTCTTTCCCGTCAATCTTGCCTCATTTCACTATCTGTCATGATTTGCCAAGCCTTAACTTCTGACTGCCACGATCTCCCTCACGTCATAGACAACACCTGTTTGCATGATTATCTTTGATGAAACACATATTAAACCTACCTACACATGTGATTACTCATCCCAAGAGCGAAAACATTGGAGAATTCAGCGTAAAAACTAAATTTTGCACCCGCGATTTTCTTTTAGCGCGCCAGTGTAAAATTTTAGCCGTTGCGCTACAAGAAAGTTTAAAAATCAAATTTTGTGCTTTTTGACTACTAATTCAACTTTAACATAGGTTTATATGACTAAAAATTGGTCTTAGTGCTTATTTATGAAACTATTACTCAACATATATCCTATATAACCCTTCAAGACATAAGAAAAACAAAAATAATGAAATCCTAAAGGCAAAAAATCAAAATTTCACTCTAAACCAAAATTTCCTAGAAGTAAGAAAATGTGCAAGCTTAAAACAAAAAATCACAAGCAAAATATAAGACTGAAGAAAAAAAATTCATGACTTAACAGAACCATTACCCACTCCCTAGGATCGATGATTTATTCAACCAGGTGGGAGGAGCCAAAATCTTTTCGAAGATTGACCTGCGATCCAAGTACCATCAGGTACGGATACGAGATGAAGATATTCCCAAGACCGCTTTTCGTACAAGGTACAGGCACTACGAGTTTGTAGTGATGTCATTCGGGTTGAAAAATGCACCCACAAACTTTATGTGTATGATGAATAGGATATTCAGTAAATATATGGATAAGTTTTTACTAGTCTTTATTGACGACACTCTAGTTTATTCCAAGAATAAAGAGGAACACGAAGAACACCTTCGCATAGTACTTTGAGTGTAGAGAGAACACCAGCTCTACGCTAAGTTTAGTAAATGTGATTTTTACAAACCAAAAATACGGTACCTAGGTCACATCATATCTGAGGTAGGAATAGCTGTCGACCCGAAAAAGATTCGAGCCATAAAGGATTGTCCCACCCCGACTAGTGTCACTGACATTAGGTCCTTTTTGGGTTTAGCCGGGTATTATCGAAAGTGCATTGAGAACTTCTCGAGAAACGCTTGCCCCATGATAGCTTTGTAGAAGAAATCAAACAAGTTCTTATGGACTGACAAGTGTGAAGAAATTTTTCAAAAACTTAAGCATATTTTGATGACCACACCAGTGTTGCGGATTGCGGATCCCGATGGGGATTTCATTGTATGCATGGATGCAAGTAAGGAAGGACTTGGAGGACTACTCTTACAAAAAAAACATGTGATCTGTTATGAATCGCAGAAATTAAAAGAGCATGAGCAGAATTATCCCATGCACGATCTTGAGCTAGCAGCCATTATCCACGCTCTGAAGATGTGGAGGCACTACCTCATGGGAAGGAAGTTCCCTGTAAATACTGACATAATGACTCTAAAGTATTTGTTTGATCAACTTGATCTGAATGCGAGGCAATCCAGATGGTTGGCTTTCCTGAGTGAGTATCACTTTGAACTAAATCATATCAAGGGCAAGGAGAACAAAGTTGTCGATGCCTTGGGTCGACAAACTCATATAATATATGAGGTGACCCTAAGTCTAACTGATGCAGATTTGCATGAGAAGATTAGAACGGCCAACAAGGTTGACCCATTCTATGTGGAGATCCTCAAGAAGGTCCAAGAGGACCAGCTTTTTCAACAAGGTGGACGAATCTGGACTACTATGGTCCAAAGACAGATTGTATGTTCCAGTTGGGGGAGACATTTAGTCCAACATCCTCACAAAATTTTATAGGGCACCCTACTTGGGGCACCCATGATATCAAAAGATGATATATGTCGTCAAGAGACACTTCTTCTGGCCTAAGTTAAAGGCTGACATTGCAATGTTTATTGTGAAATGTCAGGAATGCCAGCTAGTTAAAGCTGAGCACCAACATCCTTCAGGATTGCTACAACCATTTCCCATTCCAAAATGGAAGTGCGAGGTTATCAGTATGGATTTTATTATTGGCTTACCGAAAAGTAAGAAAGAAAATGATTCCATCTTCGTAGTCATTGACAAGTTGTCAAAGGTGACACACTTCACCCCCATGAAATCGACCTACAAGGTCGTGAACATTCTCAATATCTTCCTGAAAGAGATATTTAGATTGCACGGGATACCCAAAGTGATTATCTCAGATCAAGATGTTAAGTTTACAGGAAACTTTTGGAGATCTTTATTCTCTGGATTAGAGACATGGCTAAACTTTAGCACTACTTATCACCCATAGACAGATGGGCAGACTAAAAGAGTGAACCAAATTGTTGAATAAATGCTTCGAATGTATGTCATGAACAACCCCACCAAGTGGAAGGATTATCTACACCTTGTGGAGTTTGCATATAACAGCGGGTATTAGGCTTCCACCAAGATGAGTCCTTTCGAGGTACTCTATGGACAGGAGTGTAGGACCCCAGCTACTTGGGACATTTCCATGTATTGGCTCATGTTAGGGCCTGGCGTATCATTGGACTTGGAATAGTTAGTTACCAAGGTCCAGGGAAACCTTAAAGAGGCACAAGACCGTCAGAAAATTTATGCAGATAAGAAAAGAAAATATAAAGGGTACTATAAAGTAGGTGAGCATGTCTACTTGAAAGTGAAAGCAAAACTGAGCTCGTTGAGCTTAGGTAGGTGTGGTAAGTTGGCACCTAGGTTTGGTGGACCTTTTGAAATTCTAGCCAAGAAAGGACCAATGCCTTATGAATTAGCGTTACCTGTGCACATAAGATTTCATAATGTCTTCCATGCATATTTATTAAAGAAATATGTTTATGACAATAAGCATGTCATTGATTGGTCCTTATTACAGGTGGAACCTGAGGGGGAATTTTCCCGTGAGCCTTTGCATATATTGGACAAGAGAGAAGTACAGCTTCGGAAGTGCACTGTGGTATAATATAAAGTGTAGTGGAAGCACTTTGAGGTAGATGAGGCTACCTGGGAGAATGAGGCCACCATGAGAAAGGCTTACCCTTCCTTGTTTCATGATATCATTCAGCATCCCTAGAACACCAGGGAAGATGTTGTACTAAGTGGGGAGGGATGTAATGTCCCAAATTTTGGACCTACCATTTATAGGCATAAGCCTATTGATCATGATGATTATATTGATGTTTATTTTTGGGTCGAAGACCCCACTACATATGAACATGATGATTTGTTTTGTATATTGGGCATAAGCCAATTGTTGATGATATATAGGTATATATATGTTTTGCGTTGGGCGTGGACCCTGAAGCACATGATTGATGAAATGTTTGTGTTGGGCATGGACCCTAAAGCACATGATCGATGAGATGTTTTGTGTTGAGCGAGAGGCTCTGGAACACATGAGTACTTACGTTTGTGTTGAGCATAAAGCTCTGGAACACATGAAAATATAATTGGAAACGTTGAGCATAAGCTCTAGAGCATTCCATGTTGGTGTTGAGCATAAGCTTTGGAGCATCGGATCTTTGGCCATTGTATCCCTAGGTGTATCATACAAGTAAATCCTAGCATTTAGTGTTGAGCGAGAGCTCTGGAATTGCACTATGTTTGTAACTACCTATTATAAGTGTTGAGTATGGGCTCTAGTAAGTGCTAGGGGTTACTGAAAATAATAAAATCACCTCTGAGTGAAAACGACTCGAGGAATAATATTGATCTCATCATACTTATTTTAAGTGATTAAATGAAATTTTGAATTTCTGTATTCTCATCAAGTACTCAAGAATTACCACGTTATATGAGGGAAATACAACATGCAAGGATGTTTAGAGTTTCCTATCCTAGTAGACCTAAGCCATCTATCTACTTGAGCTTCATGAAATAAGTGTCGTTAAGTCTAGTTATCATGGCACATGATTCTTGAAGACAAGTGTTAACAAGTATTTTAATACTAATGTATTTTATACATAGTATGTAAAAATAATTAATTACGATTAATTATATAATTGAATAAAGAAGGAAGAGAAGCTCCACCAATTATTATTTATTATTAAAATATTAATAAATAGTAAAATCTCTATGAAAGACTAACTAGGAACTAGTTAAAAGTTCCTAGGTTAAGAATTGAAAATTACCCCAGTAAATTAAAAAGGGTTAAATCAAGAAATCAAGGATTTNAAAGACTCAAGCCAAGAAAAGGCTTGGGGGTTCTGATTTTTTTTATCTAGGAGAATCATTATTCTGCTTTTTTTTCTCTCAAGTGTTTTCTTGAAGAAATTTTCTTGCAAGGAAAAGAGGATTGATTCAAAATTGATTACCAATTAAAAAACGCTACCTTAGGAGCTCTAAGCTACTTGCATGTTGGAGTCCATCTCGGGGGGATCCGGATTAGAACCAGGAACAGTTCTGGGTCATGGTTGGGAGGAACGTGGTAGTTCCCAAGTGATTTGGTCATCAAACAGAGGTCAGATCTGTATTGAATTGTTAACCCTGGTTATTTAAGTGTGCAGGTGCAGCCATTGACAAAGCTTCAATTTTCAGGTATGAAACCCTTGAAGGCCTATTCTATTTCTTTCCAAAGTTTCATTACTATTTGTATTAAGTAATGGCTGCAATGAAATTTATAACCCTAATGGTTTTGTCTTATGGTTAAAAATCTGCTAGGGTTTGTATCTGTAATTTACTAATCATAGGTTGTTTATGTTTAAGGTTGCATCTCTCATAAATGTTCCTACATTAACTAGATTTGATCTTAGTATTATATTTTTACCTTGTCCTCTGTATTTAATACTCTGTTGACATATTCCATTTGTTAGCAGAGGGTTGTTTTTAAATTCAATTTTAGTTCATGAGTATAGGTTAAATATATATAGATATAGAATTACATATATATATCAGTCTTCAAATACTTTTATAATTTATGTACTATTTTGATTTATTATAAACTAAAGAACAGAAGTCATTAATAAACAAGATAACAAATTATTAAAGACCTTCTAAGGTCTGCTCTACTTAACCATGCAAAAACAAATTTAAATTTCATAACATTCCATTTTAATTAACATAATCAACATTAACCAAACAGAGAAGGAATCTTGACCATCCATGTGGTCCATTATCAAACTTTATTTTAATATATAAAATCCACAATCCAAATCATATCCATTAACATAACTCAAGTATTTAAAGTCACAGTCCTATTGTTACAATCATCCATGATAAACACAAAGGGTTTTAAAAGTCCCCTTTAAATATATCTACACATAACCAAACATCTTTTTAATCATTCTCTACAGTCCACGCTAGATATCTAATACGTACACGCTACACTCTAAAGCTATGCCACAATCCTTTAAACCCCAAACAATGCTTACATTAACGGTGAGGTCGTAAACACCCTAGTTACGGCCTCGGCTAAGATTTCAAACCAAACACTCAGTCACATTTTAAAACAAATCAATATCGTGGGTTGACATAACCCCGGGCTATTACAGCCTTATTTTTCTTCCAATTAAGTAATTTACATTTTTAAAATACCAACTAAAAAGCTATCGTAGTCGTTGGGAGAGGCGCATGCCATTCGTGGCATGGCCTGCACCCACACTAAGCCAATGCAAACTAAGAACAAAATACTCTATTTAAAAACACAGACTCTATTTATAAGCTAACACAGAGTATGTGGTGCCAAGCCAATGGGATATGGCACCATTGTTACAACGGTGCATCCCATGGCATAACACCTAAGCTCTAGAAGCTCCCTGCTCAACATATAAACCAAACAAACAGAGATTCGTGCAAACAGACATAACCCAACATAATAATTTATACACAAAGTAAATTTCCAAAGGCTGTAAGGCCGCAATCGATTCCATTACAGTCCACATAAAACGCAGTAAGTAAATAAACCATACCAAAACCCAAGTTTACACAATATTCAAATGCTAAACGAAATTGTAGGTTTTCATATCAAATCATTTACAGTATTCATATTAAAAACCAATGCACCGTGTATTTACATAGAGAGGCACAAAACCCCTTTGTCAGATAGTCAAGTAATTAAATTGTTAATGGCATGTTGTGAGCTATGGCACCATTACAAGTAATGGTGCAGCCACGGCCCAAGGAAATGCCAAACCTCTCTACGAGAGTCTATTTAAATCCAAACCAAATTACAACATAAACCCCAAAGGTAAAGTAACAAAGTGCCACAGAAAACCCCAACGGTGCCAATGGGATATGGCACCATTGTTACAACGGTGCATCCCATGGCATAACGCCTAAGCTCTAGAAGCTCCCTGCTCAACATATAAACCAAACAAACAGAGAGTCGTGCAAACGGACATAACCCAACATAATAATTTATACACAAAGTAAATTTCCAAAGGCTGTAAGGCCACAATCGATTCCATTACAGTCCACATAAAACGCAGTAAGTTAATAAACCATACCAAAACCCAAGTTTACATAATATTCAAATGCTGAACGAAATTGTAGGTTTTCATATCAAATCATTTACAGTGTTCATATTAAAAACCAATGCGCCGTGTATTTACACAGAGAGGCACAAAACCCCTTTGTCAGACAGTCAAGTAATTAAATTGTTAATGGCACGTTGTGAGCTATGGCACCATTACAAGTAATGGTGCAGCCACGGCCCAAGGAAATGCCAAACCTCTCTACGAGAGTCTATTTAAAGCCAAAGCAAATTACAACATAATCCCCGAAGGTAAAGTAACCAAGTGCCATAGAAAACCCCAACCCAGTAAATATTTCCAACTCACGAATGCCCAAAACGAGAGGAGGCTAGTGATTCTTGCTGATAGGCTTACCATGGCCGTAAAGGAGAAATACCAACTCGATGGTGTATCCCTGTGCAAACCCTAGAGCTCCTTCATCTCCACCTGCAACAAACCAATAATGGCATCAGGAGCATGAACGTGCCATGGAGAAAACCAAATGAAACACTTGCATTTTTACACAAAGCCAGATGAGCTTACCTGCGAATCGTTAGGGTCGACTCCATCTCCAAACACGTAGAGGCTTCACTACACCACAATGCCCATACCATAATGCACTTACAATGAGTGCCAAGACCTTTGCCAAGCGTTTTCACCAACACCGATGGCATTAATGGCACCAGATGGTGGCCATTAACACCACCATAAACCCCAACCATAAGATCGTGGACCAACATCATATCAATCTTGTCTTATGTTAAACCCTCTATACTATGGTTTCAACACCCCTTAAAATTCAGCGCAGGCTCAATACAATTGACATGGTATATATACCATAGTCTCAACTCTATGGTATGCGCAGCTTTAACACTATCACATAGTGTTACAATGTTTTCCCTTAACACTATTTTATAACGTTATAATGTGTGCCCTTACCATCAAGATTTTAGTGTTATCACCTGCCTTTTATGCTAGCCATATAGGTAGTGTATGTGCTCAAGTCGTAGGTCCAGGTTGTAGCATTTAGGCAGAATGGAAAACATAGTATGCCATAATGCCCTCGCTAGGAAGAACAAGCGTAAGTCTACAAGCTCGTCACCAATGTAAAACCTGCAAAATAGAAACAAAAGACGAGTAAGTAGGTAAACATAGAAAATAATACTTGAAGGAGGGTAAGATAATTCATAAGCATTTAGTAATTTAACAAATATAGATATTTAGTAAACATAGGACGTACCTGAGTAGTAAAAAGGAACAGTAACAAAAGTAGAAGGCGGAACGGGAAGTTTAATTAAGAACTAAATTGTGTCAAGTAACCAATAATCCCGATGTTGCAAGAGTAACGGGTGAATCAATGAATAAGGTGCCTTAGTTCGAATGAACTAAGTAAGCCTGCATAACGGAGAATAACCTTACCTCTCACATCATCATGGGAGAACAAGTCCCGCCACTCCACCACTGTATCCCCATCAACAAAGTTAAGTTATCTTTTATTTAATAAAAAAAGTACACATATGCAGGAGTAAAACAATGATCTAAATGAATCATTAATTCACCGACAGGAGTAAGTATGATAGATCAATAGTTTAAATTATAGAATTAAGACATAAGAAGTAAACGAACTAATAGTCACAGAATGGATAAGACATTAACAAGACAATGGGAAGAATCCGAATAGGTTGAAAGTTTAAGGAGCATCTATGTTTTCGCATGAGTACTAATGATCCCTTTTGGGTAGTTTTCACTAGCCTATAATTTTTTTTTATTTCCAATTTTTGGGGACATTACAATACTTTTGACGAAGATACGAGAAAATCAAGGAAAGACAAGGAAGATGAAGAGGAGCATGAAACTCCCATAGGTGCAGAAGGTTCTAAACCAGTCAGAAATGAAGAGGAAGAACAGATTCGTGAGGATCATGACATAACAAACCCTCCTAATTTCCCATTGAAATGATCTCATGCAAAATAAGGCATGCATGGGCTCAAGAAGTAATTGAAGAAGCAAAAAGACATGGTGTCCCATAAGGAACCATCAAAGAAAGAAATAAGCATAAGCCATAACCTAGTTATGTGGCTTTAATGTGCAATCTTGTTGATAAAGAACTATGGGGCATTCACCTTGTTGACCAATATCTTATCACGTTCATTCATGAAGGGGGTTTTTAATTCTGAAAAATAAGGTCAATATATTGTAGGTATTAGGGGGTCAAGGAGCAGGGTATGGGGTGCTTATAGGTATTAGGGGGGTATAAAAGGGGGTATCTAGTAAAAATAGATAAAATTTTGTAAAAAGAGGGTTTTGTAATTGGAAATTTGTATTGGGAGGGGAGATCAACAAAAGGATCATTGGTCGGCATTTATCAATATCTAGTGAAATTAGGGGCATTCTTTAATATCCCATGAATGAAGATGTTATGACATAGTTTCACTGAGTGAAGACCCTCGTGTAAAGAATCTACATGTTTTGAAGAAGAAATATAAAAGAAGGAATGGGTAGGTGCCATGGTCGAGGAATACCAATCCATTATAAAGAACGATGCATGGGAAATAGTACCAAGACAAAAGAACAAGACAGTGGTATCCTCGAAATGGATCTACAAGACAAAGAATTCAGAAGACGATAGTATAGAGAATTACAAGGAAAGATTTGTAGCTCATGGAGTCTCCCAGAAGGAAGGAATCGACTATGAGGAGACCTTTTCACCAGTTGCTAGGTACACCTCAATTAGAACCATTCTTGCCTTGGAATCCAAAGTGAAGTGGAAGCTACACCAAATGGATGTAAAGAGATCCTTCCTAAATGGCATGAAGAAGAAGAAGTATATATCAAACAACCACAAGTTTTTGAGACATATAATCAGAAAAATCATGTATGCAGACTCAAGAAGGCATTGTATGGGTTAAACCAAGCACCTAGAGCATGGTATGGAAGAATTCATGGACTCTTGATGAATTTGGGATTTACCAAGAGTAAAGCATATTCCAACCTCTACTATAAAGTTGAGGGTGATGGACTTATGATATTACTACTATATGTAGATGGTCTATTCTTGACAGCTGGAGATAAGCCCATCAATGAATGTAAGAAGAAGCTCGCTGCAGAATTTGAGATGAAAGACGTTGGAATGATGCACTATTTTCTAGATCTTGAAGTATGGAAGTATATAGATGAAATTTTACTAAACCAAGGAAAATATGCGGTAGAAATCCTAAGGATATTTGGGATGATGGATTGCAAGGCTATGACTACTCCGATGACAACAAAATTGAAGCTATTGAATAATGACTCTTTGGAAACAGTAGATGCCACCTTATACAGACATATTATTGGTTCTCTAATCTACTTAACCAATATAAGACCATATAAATGTTTTGTTGTAAACACTCTAAGTTAATATATGGTGAATCATAGACTCTATTCACCTAGTAGGAGAAAAACATGTGATGAGGTACCTAAAGAGGACTTTAGACTATGGTCTGAGATAAGCATCAAATGGCGAGATCATATTACATGGATTTACATATTCAGATTGGGAAGGAAGTGTCGAATATAGAAAGAGTAGTTCAAGATGTTCTTTTAGTTTGGGATCATGCATGATCTCATGGTTCAGTAGAAAGGGATCCAATATTGCACTTAGCACGACAGAAGCTAAATACATTGTAGCATGCTCAACTTGTAGCGAAGCACTATGGATTCAGAAGATGTTGACAGGATTATTTGATGTATAGATAGATGTGACTGATAGCCATTGTGATAATCAGTTGTATTAAGATGACAGAAACCCCATTGTTTCGTGATAAATTGAAACATATCGAAGTTAGATATCATTACATCCGTGATATGGTACAGAAGGGAGCTATAAAGCTCAAGTATGTTCCTACAAAGGAACAAGTGGAAGATGTGTTGACTAAGCCTTTGTCTCATGTAAAGTTTGAATACTTTCGAGACAAACTTGGCATAGTATGAAAGGACCTCACTTGAAAGAAGGAGTGGTGAATATGGTAGAAGGTTGTAGTGGTGTGGTAGCTCATCCTAGGGTAGGATAAGTCTCACTAGGATTGTTGGCCCAAAAGGGTTAGTAAGTGAAACGTGTCATGTTGATCCTAGGGGGATTAGTATGTCTCGCTAGGCCTATTTATCCTGGAAGGGTTACTAAGCCAAACAAGGCTTGTTGGTCCCTAGAGATATCCATTTTCCTGACTAGGATTGTTGACTCGAATGGGTTAGTAAGTTAGACAAAATGCTCGGATGGATATACCAAAGAACCCACCGAGGTACCGCTCAAAGATGGTTAGTGGGCAAGAGGTAGTATCAATATTCCTATACTAATGTGGCAAGTTCACCATTCCCATACTGATGTTCAGTATTTTTCATATTGATGTTGTTGTGATGTTGATGATACAAGTTTTAGTATTTATATACTACTGGTGATATTGGTGTTCCAACATCTCTATGCTAATAATGCATACGATGATCTAGCATTTATTGATGATGTTTCCTTAGCACTAATATGATAATGATGTTGTTGTTGTATTTACATACTCGTGTTGGAGATGATGATTCAGTATTTACATAATGATGCTGCACATGATGATCCCGTAGATCATGATCCCGTATTTACACAGTGACGTTGCAGATAATGATGATGATGACGAAGAAGAAGATATACAACTCCATATTGATGATGAAGATGCATGATGGTGTTCCAAAGCTTCATATTACATATAGAGACTCTCTAGTTAGATGTAAAGTTGTAGTATTGGCTGCTACCTTTGTAGAATACCTTCCTAGTTAAGAGGGAGTGTTAAAGTATTGTAACTTCCAAGATATTCCAGTTGTACTGATTATATCTAATGTATCTAATGTGATTGGTCATGTAAGAGTCATTGAAAGAATCAATGTAAACCTTAGAATGTAAGTGAGGTCAATAGTACCCATGTGTCATTATAATAAATATCATTTTGGTGTCTTACTAGACAAGTCTTCCCTGTAATCTTCCCAGAATGAGACCTATACCTTTGATGTTAAACATTCAAAAATTAAAAAAAATATTTTAAAAAATATATATCATTCAACCTTTGACCTTTGTTTTATTGTTGAATCCTTGCTTGTTACGTAGCAAAAAAATTGCTCGAGTCATTCTTCTTAAACTTGTCAAATTGAATTGGCACATAGAATCAAAATAGTAATTCAGTCTGTTTCTTCCCGGATTTCAACACCAGCATTGGTGTTTTGTGAGGTAAAGTTTTGTAGTAAAATTCAATTTGTTACCATTAAAATAATTTCCTGCATGTTTTTAGATTTTGGGAGTTTGATAAAAAAAAGATAAACTCAATCTTGTCAGAAGAATTTGTATGCTTTGGTATTATTGTAGACATTGAGAAAAAAAAAGAATATATCAAATTGAATCTTTACCCAACAAAAACAGACTCGGGTTTAAATGATAAATTCAGACACATTTCGTAATAGCTGTGCTTTGGTCAGATTATGGAAATTAAGAGAATAAAAACATCAATCTATCAAATTGAATTTTTACTTTTTATTTGTTCACTTATTTAATTGTTCACCTATTAACACACTCTAAATCAATACCTATTAACACACTCTAATTCAATTAAGCAGCACCAATTCAATTATGTTAAACACTCAACTGATTGGGATTATCATATAATGAAATAATTAAACATTCATTTTATAGTTTGCTTTTATTAAGGGAGACCATTAATCAGCAAGCTGCAGAGGAATGATTGCAGCATGATTGCTGTAGCAGGCTTATTACTGAGACTTAGATCATAGCATCTTGAGATTCAATTATCAGCAATGAACATGTAGCAACAATTATTGCTTTAAGCCCTGCTGATTAATTGTAACATTCACTACACACATTTTTGGACCACTGTAATCTACAAACATAATGTGTATCAGTTTGTTTAATAGCCAATCAATCTTTAGCTAACTGCACATTTGGCCTCATAAAAAGACTGCAAAAATTGTGTATCAGTTTGTTAAATATAAAAAGAAAGCAGGTAGCCATCAATTTGCCCAGTATATTGAGATTTTCAAACATGCAGAATCGAAGTCTTACAGAAGAATTAGGAAAAATGAAACTTTCAGTGATGTCAATTACATACTGATCTACAATGGTAACACCAAATAATTTGGAATTTTGATCCAACTAACAGAAATTTCTTGTAACCATACATCATTTATCAAAACTCTGTTTGTTTGAGATGAATTGAATATATTTCAAACTTCAGTCCATAAAACCAGTAATCGTCCAGACCGCATCTCTGCTTTTGATAGTCTTCCCAACGCCTTCATTTACGGAGAACGGAGTTATTTCGCTCCTGGCAAGCTGCCTGGCAATGAGCTCATGGGGTGGGATCATATTCACACCATCCCCTCCATCCTCATCACTGCTACCATCATCAACTAACCCAGGACCTCTACTCCAGCAGTTCTTATTCTTATCCTCAAATGACATCTGGGACCAATCTGGGATATTCACAGGTGCAGAAGACTGGTAACGCTTTTTCCTCGTATTATTATCTTCATTATATATTGAATTCCTCCTATTATGAATCTTTGCTGATCTCCTGCTATTGTTAGTATTCTCCTCCTTTCCCATCGATCTGCACAGTGCAACACTGTTACTACCATTTTCTTTAAATCCAACCTGCTGAGAGATCTGTGCATCAATATTACCCCAAATATCCTCCTCATTAAACTCTTCCATCCTTTCGGATTTCTCAATGTTTCTGGATTGCTGAAACCCAAAGACCTTGTAAATATGATGATTCTCCTTAGGTTTAGACCTCACAGCATCGATTTTCTCCCTTCTACAACCACCCAAGATATTTCCGCAATGTTTTTCTTCAAAATCTAGATGATCTCACTCCCAGAATTATATATGAGACCGCTCAGATTGATCCAATTTTGAGTTTTTTTGGCTCCACACAACAAAAACAACAACAACAAAAATTGCACAAAGATTACACTGACCCAACTATTGAAGACTGCATATAAGCCCACCCAACTCCTCAGATTGATTCAATTTCAACACTGCCTTATCGGTTATTCCCTGTTCAACACCAGCACCCTCTCCCCTTTTATAGGTCCCAGAGATCATAGTCGAAATAGTTTACCAATAGAGTGAAGTTAAAAATAAAAACTTAGATTAACTCTGTGTGGACATTAGTTTTTTTGGGAGGGTTTTAACCAATATCCCACAGTAGAAATTAAAATCCCACCCATGGAAGTTGTCAAAACCAACTATATCCGGATGCTCAAAGAAAATGCCATACGGAGCCCATTTTTATGTCATGATGGTTTCATTGCAAAATTGTATGTAAGATGTTTTTAGGTCTATATCACGTTATCCTCTTTTGTTAATTGAGTATTTTGATGATGTGGATAAATATGACACTCAAATGGCTTGTATTTTTTTTTGGTAAGTTTCTAACCTAAATTCTTTGAAAAAGTTGGTCGTTTGAATTAGAATCTCCTCGGGATTTTAAAAATGAAAATATGAATGAGACCAAACTTTGTATATGATCGAAATTCATTAACGTGTTAAAAATGAAACGTTCTGAATTCTCTATCAAACTCCGATCTGGATGAGTTCTGTTTCATTGGTTTTGATGAGCGAAAAAGATAAGTTTCGTTTCATTGACATTGATGAACGAAATAGACGTTTTATTGGGAAGATTGCGACCGTTTTGCTCGATCAATGGACAAATTCTAACCCTAAAATTTGGGACTTGGTTTCTGAATAGAATGGATAGCTTGAACTCTGTTCATAATTGTGAAAAGAAAGAAATTCACAGGTGTACATGTATCTTTTAATGTAAAGGTAGCATCGAAGAAAAAGAAACAGGCGAATGGCGATAGAAAGAGATTTGTACGCCAATCTTTAATGGCGTGTAATAAAGAGTTGACGAGAGGATTCATTACATTTTTTGATGTTGAAATATATGTAGTAAACTGTAACTGTGCTTAAAATATAGATATAAAAATAAGGATTTAGGCCCTTAATAACACATGTAATAAATAGTTTGATGAGAGGGTTCCTCCACCTTATTGATGTTGAAATCTGAGTTATAAATAACAACCTTAAAAATATAAAAATAATAAGAATTGAATAGAGGATTTCAGATTCCACTCTGACACTTATTTTCAATATACACAATTACAATATTGAGCGAGATTCATGTAACATGCAGAGTTCAGATAATCTGAGATTCCTCTTGGTTATTGTAGTTTTGAGTGACGCTGGTGATTACAAGTGCTAGTCCCGTATCATGAACAACTGCCATGTGTAATACCATCCAAGGAGAGCACTGGTTAGCCAAGACAATAAGTCTCCGCGTATGTGGTTCCAAGTAACCTTGATAAACACACAGGTATATTGTGATGGTAATTGTAAGTCACAATATCATAATGTAAAATATGGATAATATTTGGCGAAAGGAAAAATTATTTGGTTTTCACATTTGTATTTGTGTTTATTAGAAAGTATTTATTATAATTTTAAATATATATATATATATATATATATATGTATGTGTGTGTGTGTAAGTGATCTAAAATTAGAGTAGAAGATGATTTGTCATATGCCATAGGATTAAAAAAATTTATTTTTTATTATTTTGCTAGTAACAAAGGTTAGAAGATCTCCTCATATTTGGTTGTTTTTTTTTGCCCACATTTTTTTTGGCACATAATTAAAACTTTTATTTTTTATTATTTTGTTAGTCAACTTTACAAGATCTCCCTGTTGTAGAGCATTACAATGAATTTATGGTTGTCAAATCTTAGTTGGAATCAACTACATTTTAGTTAGTGACTCTATAAATTTAGTTAGTCCATCTATCAAAAGAATGTAGTTCATTTCCTAGCTTATTTATGCACCCACATAGTAGTTCATACTTCAAGTTTGTAAGTAAATGTCACTCTCACTTAAATGTATAATCTAGTAGCTTGCAAAATAAGTCTTTAGTTGTATCTATGTAAATGAAATTAGAAGTCATTCTCAATATAGTAGAATAGGAGAAGAAGAATAGAGTAGGAGGAGGTTAAGAAGCTCAAGCTCATAATTTCCAGAAATCAAGAGAGCCTAAGCTTTGTAAAAGTGAAAAATTGAATCTTTCTGTATGCACTTGTAGCTTTGTCCCAATAATATAATATTTTCATGTGTTATTTCCAAGTATAGTTATGTGCCCTTCTTGTTTTATGTAAATTCCATTTTATAGTGACTAAAAATTTTGTCCAATAAATTTATGATTTCTGCCCAAAAATTTAGGACCATATCCTTAAATAGTGAAGAACCATATTTTAAGTTTTGGGTTTATGAGAGTATCCTTCTTTGGTAAAGAAAAGTTGATTAGTGTATTATAAAATAGTTATTGAAATATTGGTATTTGGGCAAACCACTTCTTAGAAAAAAAATTATGGAATTCATCTCGTGAATATTGCATAGTAATTAGCACAATTAACTTGAGAGGCGCCATTTTCCCTTCATCTCATATCAAAGCTTGGTTATTACAGCAGTTTATTAGAGCTGTTTTAGGAAAAGCATCAGAGCCTGGTTATTATAGCAGTTTATTAGAGCGGTTTTAGGAAAAGCAGAAGCTCTGTTTTGAAGACAGAAAGATAATTTTGAAGAATTAAAAAAATGGCTTCCACCTCTGGTGCATAAATGTCAAATCTGCACACTCCAACTTTTACAACAAAATTTATGAATATTGGTCCCTAACCATGAAGGATTTATTGAAATGACAATATGTATGGGAGATAGTTGAAAATGGCTATGCAAAACCAACAGATCATTCAACATATAATGCACTCTAGCAAGCAGAGAAGGACACCCTGAAAGAATAAAAGAAGAAGGATGGAAAAGCCATGTTTTACATACTTCAAGCAATGCATGAAAGCATACTCCCAAGAGTAGCGGAAGCAAGGATAGCCAAGAAAGCATGGGATACACTTGAAACTCCCTATCAAGGTCTTGACAAGGTAAATACTGCTAAATTGCATATTCTTAGAAGAGATTTTGAATCTATGTCAATGAAAGATACATAATTAGTAGATTTGTTTTCTACTCGAGTTATTGGTTTGATAAATCAAATGAAATCTCCTGGAGAAGCCATATATGATAGGAGGGTTGTTGAGAAGGTGCTTATAAGTCTTCCTTGAAAATTTGAATCAATGGTTGTGACTTTGGAAGAAAAAAAATATTTAAATAATTTCTCCATTGATGAGTTGCACTACTCTCTCATCAATCATGAACATGGGATAAAAATATGAAACACATCATTAGAAGGTGTAGTTGCAACACAATCAACTATAAACCATGGAAGAGGAAGGGGGAGATCTAATTCTAGAGGTACAGGAAGAAGTTTCACAAGAGGAATATAGGGAACCGGTCCTATAAATGTCGTCTATAGAGGTCAAATTCAAAATCCTAGTAAGCCAAGTGGCCAAAGGTTTGATAAATAAAAAATACAATGTCATTTTTGCAAGAAATATGGATATTTTGTATACGAATGCAAAATTAAGTACTATGACACGAGTAAGCGAGGTCAAAATCAGTCAGGTAACACTAACACTTCCACTAGTACAATGTTTTTGGCATGTGTGTCCCCTATTGAATGTAATGTTGCTCAAGAAAGGCCATGAGATATATGGTATTTAGATTCAAGGTGTAGTAATCATATGACTAGTAATTTAGAATTATTCTCAAGTCTTGATAAATTAGTCCAAACTAAAGTCACACCTGGAAACAATATACAAGTCACTATTTTGGGAAAAGATATTGTTGGTATTCTAACCAATCAAGGGGGTGAAAAAAAATATGCATGATGTTTGTTATGTCAAAGGTATAAAACATAATTTAATGGGTATTGGACAATTGCTACAAAAACGCTATAGAGTCTACATGGAAGATGATCACTGTGTGATTATGGATATATGTCCAAGCAAGCAACCCATAGCTAAGGTGCAAATGACAAGAAATCGCTTGTTTCCCTTGAGGATAAGACCTAATATGACTGGAAAGACAAATCAAGTTGTTCATGAAGAAAATAATGGAGATATAAGAATTGCATTCAAGTAAAAAAGAAAATAAGCAAGCAAGCATTACGTCAAGGAAGAAAAAGACAATGTAGAAATACAAGCAGTATTTCAGTCAAAGATACAAGACGAATCATGGTTGTGGCATTCCAAGTTTGGACATCTAAATTTTGGAGGATTGAAGCTACTCCACAGGAATAATATGGTGAAATGCTTACCATTGATTGAAAAAACAAAGAGAATTTGTGAACGCTGCATTTTTGCCAAGAAACATCGAGATACTTTTCTAGTTGGAAGGTCATACAGATCATGCACACCACTTGAAATTGTGCATTCCGATATTTGTGGGTCAATACAAAATCCATCCATAGGAGGATGCAATTATTTTCTCACATTCATTGATGATTTCACAAGAAAAACATTGGTATATTTTCTTCTAATACACAAATATGATGCATTTCGATATTTTCAATAGTTTAAGGCACTTGTGGAGAAGAAAAGAAGATACAACATCAAGGTCCTAAGGACAAAAGGAGGAGTTGAATATCTCTCTTATTATTATTTTTAATTTTTTGTAGAACACATGGCATTCACATTTAATTCATTGTGTGATACATAGATTAGCAAAACGAGGTTGTAGAAATGAAGAATCAAACCATTATGGAGGTGGCACGTAGTATAATGGAATCCAAGCATTTACCAGATGAATATTGGGTTGAGGAATGTTATATCCCAAAATGACACATCTATTCCTGTGACCACTTTCCCATGATTTCGTTGCATGTCAAAACTTCATGAAAGTCACTGAAAAAACACCTATATTGCAGGAGCCATATCTCGAGTTCTATAACTCTGTTTGACCTCTTCTCTTCACTGTTGGAAAGGCATCTAAGTCAGAAAAACTCTCCAAAAGACACCAAAGTCTGAAAATGCCCAGAAGCACCCTAAAAATGAGCATTTTTGACCTATTCATGAATTTTCCTTCATGGTACACATGAGTATACCTCTATACTCATGAATTTGCCTTCATGCTACCCGCGGTTACTCTTTATTCACAACTTTTGTTACTGCAACCGATGATTTCAGCTTGCATTCGCGACTGTTGTCACTGCAACCCGTGAATTTGTCATGTTGACATCAAAAAATAAATGTTTCTCAAAGTTTTGGTAGTTTTGGTGGTTATGCAACTGACTCCTTTGGTTGTAACTACTTTGTCTCTGACCCTATCTCTTCAGGAATGTATAAATAGAGGGAGAGAGGTCCATGAAGGGGGAATTAAATCTTTTCATTGTTATGCTAGAGGAATTGTAACTCTCAACCCCCCTACCTTTTCCCTAGATGTCATCTCCTTGTGTTGCAGAGCTTGGAGGTTGAGCTCCTTGGAGAAGAGAAGCAACAGAACTAGATTAAGGTTTTGTGAGGTGCCTGGCAAGAGGACAAGGTGAACTTTGTACTTATTCCACTTGTTTAATAAATATGTGATGTCCTTCTTCTTTCGAAATCATTGTTCAATGTTTGTTTGAATCTTTTTTTTGATTATATGATGATGTATATGAGTGTAGGGTTTCATGTTTTATTGAACATAATCTCCTTTCATATAGTCTATTTGGTTTGAGGAAGGTATAACTTGTTTTGCAGGTCTCTTGGAGAAGAGGAGCAGGAGAAGGGCTAAAGAAAGCTAGGACCAGCCTTTAGTTAATCAGGTATGGACCCTACTTATCTCTAAATATTTATTATATTTACTTTTTGAACATTGTACATCTATATTTCAACCCGAGTATGTTGATGGCCTCTTAAACCCTAGCCATAGGAACACTTTCCTCTACAACAGAATTGTAGACTCCAATGGGGAGAGCCTTGTCTATTTAGGGTTTCTTTATCTTTCTTCCAGTATTTTGTAAGGTTACGATCCTTCTTACAAGTTAGGAACACCTTTTGAGTCTCTTAGAACACCTTTCATGCCTTCCTAGGTCATTTTTTACCTTTTTTGTGCTTTTTGCCACCCATTCGCAAGATGCAGACTGAACAATAGTGACTTTGGGATGTATTTGTGACCTTCAATACCTTCAAACTACATGTCATTCGCGACGTACCTTGAGGAAACTCACGAATGCACCTCAAAGTGTGTGTTTTCATCAATTTTAGGCTTTTTTGGTTGATTTGAGAGTTGTTTGTGGGGTCTTGAAGGGTCCTCTACATGTGCATGACCCCTAGGAGGTTTTTTCATATTTGTTAGGTGATATTTATCTATATGTTATATCCCAAAATGACACATCTCTTCCTGTGACCACTTTCCCATGATTTCGTTGCATGTCAACACCTCATGAAAGTCACTGAAAGTCACTAACAAAAAACCTATATTGGAGGAGCCATATATGGATTTTTGCAACTCCATTTGACCTCTTCTCTACACCTTTGGAAAGGTATCTCAGTCAGAAAAATCTTTCTAGTAGACACCAAATTCTGAAAATTCCCATAAGTACCCTAAAAATGATCATCTTTGACCTATTCGTGACCTTTCCTTCATGGTACCCGCAAGTATACCTCTATATTCAAGAATTTTCCTTCATGCTATCCGCGGTTACTCTTTATTCATGACTTTTGGTACTATGACCCATCATTTCGGCTTGCATTCATGACTGTTATCACTGCAACCCGAGAATTTTTCCTATACATGTAAAAAAATAAATGTTTCTTGAAGTTTTGGGTATTTTTGGTGGTTATGCAACTCACTCCTTCAGTTGTAACTAATTTTTCTTCGACCCTATCTCTTCATAAATGTATAAATAGAGGGAGAGAGTTCCATGAAGGGGGGATTGAATCTTTGCATTGTTATGCTCAAGGAATTGGGACCCCTACCTTGTCCCTAGATATCATCTACTTGTGCTACATATCTTGGAGGATGAGTTCCTTGGATAAGATAAGAAGCAGAACGAGATCAAGGTTTCATGAGGTTCCTAGCAAGAGGAGAAGTTGAAATCTACACTTCTTCCACTTGTTTAACAAAGATGTGATGTCCTTCTTCTTCCCAAATCATTGTTGAATGTGTGATTGAATCTCTATTTTTATTATATGATGATGTATATCAGTTTAGGATTTCATGTTTTACTGAACATAATCTCCTTTCATATATTCTATTTGGTTTGAGAAAGGTATAACTTGTTTTGCATCTCTCTTGGAGAAGAGTAGCAGGAGAAAGGCTAGAGAAAGCTAGGAACAACCTTCAGATAATTAGGTAGGGACTCTACTTATCTCTAAATATTTCTTATATTTGCTTGTCGAACATTGTACATCTATATTTCAACCCGAGTATGTTGATGGCCTCTTAATCCCTAGCCATAGGAACACTTTCCTCTACAACAGAATTCATGACTCGACTAGGGAGAGCCTTGTTTGTTTTGGATTTCTCTGTCTTTCTTCTTGTCTTTTGCAAGGTTTCGAGTCCTACTTACTAAGGAATTTTTGCATGGTTTTCCCCCTTGTGGTTTCCGTGAGTAAAATATATTTTTGTTCTTTGTGTTACTGTGCTTGTTGTTCTTTCAGTGATCCTAGTATTGCAAAATTGTTTTACAATATCATCTAAGAAAATGAGAAAACTTAACATGGTATCAGACCCAACCTAAAATAAGACACTGCATAGCTAGGGTTTGTTATTCCAAACAAATACCTCAACATATCAACTAGAAAATATGCCTCACTCAATTCTCCTGAGGAGGGAACATATTCATGTGAAAACATAACTGAATTCTGAGAAGTTTGAATTTTGGACTAGACACTACTACCGAGAAGAACTAGGGATTCATTTTTCTTGAGGCTCCATCATCAATCTCAGAAAAAGAAAGATACATACTAGATCACCTTAGGAAGGAACATATTTTCCATCACTCATACCTACTAGTGATCTCAACTAGAAAATTAGGGTTTCTCCATCAAACCCTAGGTGATCTCGAAGAAATTCAACGAGAAGCAATATTCATGAAGTAAATATTACTTCTTCTAATTCCATTTGAAGTTCTCATTCTGTTAAAAGATGAAAAAAAGTACCAAGCTAGATGAGAATCTTGAGGGTGATGGAAATTTCAGAGCATGGAAGTATGAGATCATGCTCATCCTAGAAGAAAATGATCTAGAAGGATTTATAAAGGAGGAAGTTGCAAAACCATAAGGATATGAACCTAAGTCCAAATACAAGAAGGATATGATAAATTCTAAGATAACTTGATTCCTCAAGTATCTTCAAGGAGGACACCAAAGGAAATGTTTGATGCTCTATCCAGCTTATTTGAAGGAAGAAATATTAAAAGAAAGATGACCTTGAGGAATCACCTCAAAAGTGTAAAGTCTCAAAATTCAGAAACCATGCAATCATACTTCACAAGACTATCTCAAATCAAGGATGGCTTGGAAAGCTATTTTTGATATGGTTGAAGAAGAAAAAATTGTAATGGACACCTTGAATGGTCTTCCAAGATATTAGGAATCATTTATTTGAGGAATCTGTTCAAGAAGAAGGATGACTAAGTTTCGATAGTGATGGGAAGAATGTGTTCAAGAAGAAGAAAGAATAGCAGCTAGAGAAGAGAAGCTAAATGAAAATTAGGATCAATTTTTGGTAGTCCATGCGAAAGGAAAGAACAAGAGGAAGAGTTATGACCATCCTCCCAGAAAATCTCAAGGGTTTAAGAAGTCCAAGAAAGACTTCTCAAATTATAAATGCTTCACTTGTCACAAGATGGGACACATTGCTATAAATTTTCCCATGAAGGAAAAACAAGTCAAGAAGATGAAAAAAATATTCCAAGCCCATGGCGTTGAAGAAAATGATTAAGAATATGAGGAAAGAAATAAGAAAAATGAAGATTCCTGTGAAGAATATGTCTTGATCTATGCATACACATGTTCAATCTCACCAGGGAATTACACATGGCTAGTATATAGTGGTTCCTCCAAGAAAATGACAGGTTATAATGACTCACTCCCATGTCTTGTACAAAAGGAGTCCCCACACAACGTAATGCTTGGATATTTTTATCAATATCCCATCAAAGGAATGGGAGAAGCCTCCTATAAGCTGGACTCCGTAAATTCCATGAAGATGAAGGATGTTCTGTATGTCCTAGGATTAAAGAAGAATATTCTTTCTATCTAAGCCTTAGATAAGAAAGGTTTTAGAGTTGATTTTGTAGATGGTGAAGTCATCATGTGGACAAAAGGAAAAGTTATAGATGATGTAGTAGTGATTAGAGTTGAAGAAGGAAGACTATACATATTAAATGGGCATGTAGATTCAGTATTAATGACTAGTACCATAAGCCCACGTGAGCTATGTCACAGAATGTTTGCTCATGTATATTACAAAGCATTTCCAATTGTGAGCAAGGTTGTGACTAGTTTACCATAGATTCATAGAAATCATGAAGGGTTGTGCTAAGGATGTGCAAAAGCAAAGAATAGTATGAGCCCATATCCAAACAATTACACCAAAGTAAAAGGGATCTTAGACATTATTCATTCATATGTATGTGGGCCAATGAAAACTACTTCATTAAGCATTTATGTTTACTATGCCTTCTTTATTGATGACTACTACCGCAATACTTGGATATATTTCTTGAAAAATAAGGATAAATTGTTTGAAAAGATCAAAGAGTTTAAGGATCTTGTAAAAAACTCTCTGAAAAGAGGATCAATATCTTAGGATCAGATAATGGAGGAGAATTCACGTCAAGCGAATTCAACGAGTACTGTAAAGAAGCTAGGATTAAGAGGGATCTCACCATTCCCTATAATACACAAAAAAATGGTGTGTAAGAAAGAAAGAATAGATCTATCATAGAAGCTGTAAAAGCTATGATCCATGATATACCTATGTACCTATGGGAAGAAGTAGCCAAAACAATAGTATAGGTACAAAATAGAATCTCCCACAGTACCATTGGGAATAAAACTCCATAATAGATGTTTATCGAAGGAAATATTGAAGTCATTCACTTAAAAATATTTGATTGTTCGTTATACGTATACATTCTTAAGGAAAAAATATCAAAGCTAGACCATTCAGGAAAGAAGGGATTGTTTGTAGGATATAGTGAGCAATCAAAAGCTTATCGAATCTATATCTTAGGATATCATCAAATTGAACTAAGTAGAGATGTTACTTTTGACGAAGATAGAGTTTTTAGAAAATCAAGAAAAGACAAGAAAGAGGAGCATGAAACTCCTAGATTTGCAAAAGGTTCTAAACCAATCAGAAATGAAGAGAAAGAACAAATGCCTAAGGATCATGATATAACAAAACCTCAGAGACCTCAATAATTTCCCACTGAAATGATCTCATGCAAAATAAGGAATGCATGGACGTGAGAAGTAATTGAAGAAGCAAAAAGACATGGTGTCCCAAAAGGAACCATCAGAGAAAGAAAGAAGCCTAAGCCATACCCTAGTTATATGTCTTTAATGTGCGATCTCGTTGATAAAGAACCACAGGGGATTCACCTTGTTGACCAATATCTTATCACGTTCATTCATGAAGGGGGGTTTAAAATTGTGAAAAATAATGTCAATATATTGTAGGTATTAGGGGATCAAGGAGCAGGCTATGGGGTATTTATAGGTATTAGGGGGGTATCTAGTAAAAATAGATAATAATTTGTAAAAAAGGGTTTTTTAATTGGAAATATGTATTGAGAGGGGGGATCAACAAAAGGATTTTCATAGGTATTATTAGTATCTCGTGAAATTAGAGGAATTATTTGATATCCCATGAACGAAGGTGTTATGACATAGTTCCACTAAGTGAAGACCCCGTGTAAAGAACCTACATGTTTTGAAGAAGCGATAAAGCAAGAGGAATGGGTGATGCCATCTTCGAGGAATACCAATCCATTATAAAGAATGATGTATGGGAAATAGTAACAAGAAGGCATTGTATGGGTTAAAGAAAGCACCTAGAGCATGGTATGGAAGAATAGATGGACTCCTCATGAGTTTGGGCTTTACCAAGAGTAAATAATATTCTAACCTCTACTATAAAGTTGAGAGCGATGGATTTATGATATTACTACTATATGTAGATGGTATATTCTTGATAGGTGAAGATAAGCCCATCAATCAATATCAGTGATAACTCTGGGATGTGGTACAAAAGGCATCTATAAATCTCAAGTATGTTCCTACAAAGGAAAAATTCGTAGATGTGCTAAATAAGCCTATGTCTCGTATAAAGTTTCAATACTTTCGAGACAAGCTTGGCATAGTCTGAAAGGACCTCCCTCGAAAGAGGGATTGAAGAATATGGTAGAAGGTTGCAGTGGTGTGGTAGCTCATCCTAGGGTAGGGTAAGTCTCACTAGGCTTGTTGGCCAGAAAGGGTTAGTAAGTGAAACACAGACTCTTGATCCTAGGGGGCTTAGCATGTCTAGCTAGGTCTGTTTTACCCAAAAGGGTTAGTAAGCTAGGCAAGGCTTGTTGGTCCCCAGGGAGAGCCATATGTTTGACTAGGCTTGTTGACTCGAAAGGCTTAGTAAGTTAGACAAACTGCCCGGATGGATCTACCAAAAAACCCACCGAGGTACTTCTCCAAGATGGTGAGTGGAAAAGAGGCAGTATCATTATTCCTATACTTATGTGGAAATTTCAATATTCTCATACTGATGTTCAGCATTTTTCATAGTGATGTTGTTGTGATGTTCATGAGACAAGTTTTAGTATTTCTATATTGTTGATAATGATGTTCCAACATCTCTATGCTAATAATGCACACGATGATCTAGTAGTTATTGATGATGTTTCATTAGCACTAATATGCTAATGATGTTGTTTTTGTATTTACATACTGATGTTGCAAATGATGTTGCAGATGATGTTCCAGTATTTACATGTTGATGTTGCAGATAATGATTCAATATTTACATACTCATGGTGCAGATGATGATCCAATATTTACAAACGGATGTTGCAGATAATGATGATGATGATGAAGAAAAATATTTAGTATTCACGTACTCATACAGTTCCATTTTGATGATGAAGATGCATGACGGTGTTCTAAAGATTCCTATGACATATAGAGACTCATGAGTGAGATGTAGAGTTGTTGTAGTGGGTGCTACCTTTGTAGAATACCTTCCTAGTTAAGAGGGAGTGTTATAGTATTATAAATTCAGAAGATATTCTAGTTGTACTGATTGTATTCCTCCTTCACGAGATGTATCTGATGTGATCGTCTATATAAGAGTCATTGAAAGAATCAATGTAAACCTTCGGATGTAAGTCCGGTCAATAGTACCCACTGAGTACCCATGTGTCATTATAATAAATATTCTTTTGGTTTCTTCCTAAACAAGTCACCGTGATAGGTTTAGGTCAATTCAAGAGTCCAATATAAATAGGGAGGCACCCCCTTCATTTGTACACACTTCACTCAAGCAAGTTTGCAAGAGTTCTGGGTTGAGTTCTATATTGAGGAAGTTTTGTGGGGTTTTCTCCCTTGTGGTTTTCCATGTTCTTTGTGTTATTGTGCTTGTTGTTCTTTCCCTCATCATACTATTGTAAACTATTTTAGAATAACATCTAAACAATGAAGAAAACTTAACAATTCTCACTAGATCTCATAAAGATTTCTTTAAAAACAAATACAAAATCAATGTCTTTTTGTTACAAGTTGTTTTAAAATATGCTACATTTTTCAAATTAACTAATTTTGTATATTTTACTTCAATATGAAATAATTCACTAAAATGAGTAAAAAATAAATAAAATAAATATTTTTTATCTGAAGAATTTTTTAATTAAATAAAAATTAAAAAATAAAAATTTTATATAAATTATATATTGACAATTTATAGATATTTTTAGCAATTCATAAATCTTGAAGCGTTCCTAGATTTTTTTTTTCAACATAAAAATATCCAGCTTATTAATCTTCCGAAACAATGAGACCTATACCTCTGATGTTGAACATTCGAAAATTTAAAAAATAATATTAAAAAAAATATCATTCAACCTTTGTTTTATTGTTGAATCCGTGTTTGTTATTGGCCGAGTCATTCTTCTTAAACTTGTCAAATTGAATTGGCACATAGAATCAAAATAGTAATTCAGTCTGTTTCTCCCCGAATTTCAACATCAGCATTGATGTTTTGTGAGGTTTTATTGTTGAATCCTTGTTTGTTATTGGCCGAGTCATTCTTCTTAAACTTGTCAAATTGAATTGGCACATAGAATCAAAATAGTAATTCAGTCTGTTTCTCCTCGAATTTCAACATCAGCATTGATGTTTTGTGAGGTAAAGTTTTGTAGTAATTTAAATTGTTACCATTAACATAATTTCTTGCAGGTTTTTAGATTTTGGGAGTTAGCTTTTCAAAAAAATTGAACTATTTAAAAAATATAGAGATAAAATCAATCTTGTCAAAATAATTTGTATGCTTTGGTATGATTGCAGACATTGAATTAAAATAAAAAGGGAAAAAAAATATCAAATTGAATCTTTACTCAACAAAAACATGCTCTGGTTTAAATGATAAATTCAGACTCATTTCGTAATAGCTGCTTTGGTCAGATTGTGGAAATTAAAAGAATAAAAACATCAATCTATCCAATTGAATTTTTATTTTTTATTTGTTCACTTGTTTAATGGTTCAACTATTAACACACTCTAATTCAATTAAGCAGGACCAATTCAATTATGTTATACACTCAATTCGATTATGTCAACTGATTGGGATTATTATATAGTGAAATAATTAAACAATCATTTTATAGTTTGCTTTCACTAACACACATTTTTGAACAACTGTAATCTACAAACGTTATGTGTATCAGTTTGTTTAATAGCCAATCCATCTTTAGCTAACTTCACATTTGGCCTCATAAAAAGACTGCAAACATTGTGCATCAGTTTGTTAAATATCCAATCCATGTTTAGCTAACTGCACATTTGGCCTGATAAAAAGAAAGCAGGTAGCCATCAATTTGCTCAGTACATAGAGATTTTTAAACATCCAGAATCAAAGTCTTACTGAAGAATTAGGAAAAATGAAACTTTCACTGATGTCAATTACATAGTGATGCACAATTGTAACACCAAAGAATTTGGAATTTTAATCCCACTAACAGAAATTTCTTGTAACCATACATCATTTATCAAAAACCTATTTGTTTGAGATTGAATGAAATTACATAGTGATCTACAATTGTAACACCAAAGAATTTGGAATTTTGATCCAATTAACAGAAATTTCTTGTAACCATACATCATTTATCAAAAACCTGTTTGTTTGAGATTGATTGAATATATTTCAAACTTCAGTCAATAAAACCAGTAATCGTCCAGACCGCATCTCTGCTTTTGATAGTCTTCCCAACGCCTTCATATACTGAGAACGGAGTTATTTCGCTCCGGGCAAGCTGCCTGGCAATGACCTCATGGGGTGGGATCATATTCACACCATCCCCTCCATCCTCATCACTGCTATCATCATCGACTAACCCAGGACCTCTACTCCAGCAAATCTTGTTCTTATCCTCAAATGACATCTGGGACCAGTCTGGGATATTCACAGGTGCAGAAGACTGGTAACGCTTTTTCCTCGTATTATTATCTTCATTATATATTGAATTCTTCCTATGAATCTTTGCTGATCTACTGCTATTGTTATTATTCCCCTCCTTTCCCATCGATTTGCACACTGCAACACTGTTACAACCATTTTCCTTGAATCCAACCTGCTGAGAGGTCTGTGCATCAATATTACCCCAAATATCCTCCTCATTAAACTCTTCCATCTTCTCAGATTTCTCAATGTCTCTGGATTGCTGAAACTCAAAGACCTTGTAAATATGATGATTCTCCTTAGGTTTTGACCTCCCCAGCATCGATTTTCTCCCTTCTACAACCACCCAAGATCTTTCTGCAATGTTTTTTTTCAAAATCTTGATGATCCCATTGCCAAAATTTTATATGAGACCGTTCAGATTGATTTAATTCTAACTGATCTAATTCTAAGTTTTTTGGTTCCACTAACAACAACAACAAAAACAAAAACAAAGATTGGACTGACCCATCAAAAACAAAGATTGCACTGACCCAACTCTTAATCACTGCATATAAGCCCACCCAACTACTCAGATTGATTCAATTTCAACACTGCCTTATCGGTTATTCCCCGTTCAACACCAGCACCCTCTCCCCTTTTATAGGTCCCAGAGATCATAGTCGAAATAGTTTACCAATAGAGTGAAGTTAGAAAAAAAAAAACTTAGATTAACTCTGTGTCGACATTGGTTTTTTGGGGAGGGTTTTAACCAATATCCCACAGTAGAAATTAAAATCCCACCCATGGAAGTTGTCAAAAACAACTATATCCGGATGCTCAAGGAAAATGCCATACCGAGTCCATTTTTTATGTCATGATGATTTCATTGCAAAATTGTATGTAAGATGTTTTTTAGGTATATGTCACGTTATCCTCTTTTGTTAATTGAGGATTTTGATGATGTGGATAAATATGACACTCAAATGGCTTGTATTTTTTTTTAAGTTTCTAACCTAAATTATATGAAAAACTTGGTGGAATTAGAATCTCATTGGGATTTTAAAAATTAAAATATGAATGAGACAATACTTTGCATATGATCGAAATTCATTAACGTGTTAAAAATGAAGCGTTCTGAATTCTATATCAAACTCCGATCTGGATGAGTTCTGTTTCATTGGTTTTGATGAGCGAAAAAGATAAGTTTTGTTTCATTGANTAGACGTTTTATTGGGAAGATTGCGAGCGATTTGCTCGACTAATGGACAAATTCTAACCCTAAAATTTGGGAGTTGGTTTCTGAATAGAATGGATATCTTGAACTCTGGCACAATTGTGAACAAAAGAAATTCACATATTGTAAAGTTGTAAAGGTGGCATCCAAGAAAAAGAAACAGCCGATAGAAAGAGATTTGTACGCCAATCTTTGATGGCGTGTAATAAAGAGTTGACGAGAGGATTCAGGTACCTTTTTTGATGTTAAAATCTCTGTAGTAAACAACTGTAACTGTGCTTAAAATATAAATATAAAAATAAGAATTGAGGCCTTTAATAACACATGTAACAAATAGTTTGATGAGAGGATTCCTCCACCTTATATTTGATGTTGAAATCCGAGTTATAAATAACAACCTTAAAAATATAAAAATAATAAGAATTGAATACAGGATTCTAGATTCCACTCTGGACACTTATTTTCTATATACACAATTACAATATTGAGCGAGATTCACGAAACATGCAGAGTTCACATAATCAGAGATTCCTTTTGTAATTGTAGTTTTGAGTGACGATGGTGATTACAAGTGCTAGTGCCATATAATCATGAACAAGTGCTGGTAGGCCAAGACAATAAGTCTCCGCGTATGTGGTTCCAATTAACCTTGATAAACATACAAGTCGGTTATAATAGTAATTGTGCGGAAGTTTCATAAAAATGAATTAGATAATTCACAAATTTTAATGTTTTTTTAATAGGAAATCAGAGGACCATAGAAATATCTAAGGCACAATATCATAATGTGAAATATGGATAATATTAGGGAAACAAATTTATTTGGTTTTCAAATTTTGATTTATGAGAAAGTATTTATGATAATTTTAAGTATGTGTATGTGACAAGTAAGTTAATATAACATACTAAAATTAGAGTAGAAGATGATCTGCCATATAGGTATATATATAGGTATATATATATAGGTAAGGGTTGGAAAATAGTAATTATGAATTTATGGCTGTTATATGCTAGCTAGAATCAAGTACATTTTAATTTAGAAGTCATGTTTGTAAGTAAATGTTATTGTCTTAAATGTCTAATCTAGTAGCTTTTTTTATTTCAAGAGAAGTCTATGGTTGTATCTATGTAAATGAAATTAGAAGTCATTCTCAATATAGCAGAATAGAGAAGAAGAATAGAGTCCAAGGAGGTTAAGGAGCTCAAACTCAGAATTTCCAGAAATCAAGAGAGCTTAAGCTTTGTAAAAGTGAAAATTTTAAATAAAGGTTGAATCTTTGTGTATGCAGTTGTAGATGCAAGTTTGTCGTAGTAATATAAAAATTTTATGTGTTATTTCCAAGCATAGTTATGTCCCCTTCTTGTTTTATGTAAATTCCATTTTATAGTGACTAAAATATTTTGTCCAAGAAATTTATGATCTATGTGCACAAATTTAGGACCATGTCCTAATAAATAGTGAAGAACCATATTTTAAGTTTTGGGTCCATGAGAGTATCTTCTTTGGTAAATAAAAGTGGATTAGTGTATTACAAATTAGTTATTGAAATATTGGTGTTTGGGCAAACCACTTCATAGGAAATTATTATTGAGCAAAAGTTTTGTGGAATTCATGTAGTGAATATTGCATAGTAATTAGCACAATTAACTAGAGATTGTCGTCAAAGGTTAAAAGGGTATAGGGTATATTGGCCTAGTAAAAGGTTATTGCACCATTTTCCCTTCATCTGTCATCTGGTATTAGAAGGGTATAGGGTATATTTGCTTAGTAAAAGGTTATTGCACCATTTTCCCTTCATCTGTCATCTGGTATTAGAGCTTGGTTATTACACAAGATTATTAGAGTAGGTTTAGAAAGAGAAGAAGCTCTCTTTTCAAGACAAGGAGGTAATTTTGAATAATTAAAACTATGACTTCCACCTCTAGTGGATAAATGTGATGATGACATCATCATCACATTTTTCAGGTAATTCTTGTTTTCGGGTAGCGGGGTCCGTCAAAAGTATGCATAGTGGATACTCGTTGGATGCGGGATTTAATTCCGCATCCAACAAGCTCTCCTAATCAAAATTTGAGTAAAAAAATAGGGAGATATGTCGAAAATACAAACAAAAATATAGTTTTTTTCTTTGCTTACTCTAAAATTAATAAATATTATTTTATTATTTTCCTTAGGAGGCCCATTTTGAGTTGAGATTTCCTCTATTGCCAGCAACAAGTTCACTGTATTATTTTACCACACAATGCAGAGGTACTCCATTCGGCTCTTGAAATATGTTTCGGTATTCCTCAAGAATGTGGTCGATCTATTGTTGTTGTCAAGAGCTGCGCTAGTCGGTGAGTCGACTTGTTGTTGCAGTCTTCCTGGAATGTTGAGACTTTATCATAATTAATGCGAACTTTTGAGCATGATTGATAAGCTTCATTGTTTGTTTGACAGATATCATAACAACTATTAATGTGGGTTATCTGTGTGGTATGTCGTAACATCGATTCTGATTTATGACAATCACCTTTTGAGGTCATGACTGATATGTACCAAACCCATAGGTAATGTTTCCCAAACAAGGCGTAGGCTACGGAAATCAATGCCATGTCACAGACTACATCATCTTCAAAAGGATTAATGAAGTAGGTGAGTCTACATTGGCATGTGATTCTTAGTTCCTAACCATCCTTCATCCAACCAATACGATAAGGCTCACGATGTGGAGTGGTGACAAGACCTAATTTCTTCACAAGATCTTCAGAAATGAAGTTCTTTGGACTACCATGATCCAAAATCAAATGTAATGGATTTTTTTGAACCCATATCGGTGTATGGAACAGGAGTTATCGATCCTCCTCATCGATGATAGTTGAGGCTACAGAGTGATCAAGGTCGAAGCCAAGAGGGTTGATGCATATGGATCAGATTCTACCAAGGTTTTGTTAGACAAGTCGGATGTCGATAATTTTTCTAAAAAATCTCTTCTGATCTTTGCATTCTACTGTATCATCCCATTTTGAATTATGATAATCACATCATTTCCCGGTAGGATCTTGTTTGTTGTTACCCTTTTTGTCTTTCTAAAATTTATTATTTTGATGATCAGGCTTTGGTGGAGTCAGCTAAGAAAGGTGCTTAAACTTGTCGGATTCAACCGGTGACTTTTTTTCGGATGTTCGACATGTTGGCTTGTTCGTGAAATGTGCTTTTCCTTTTTGTTTAGATTCAAGCTTTCTAGCCTAATGAAATGCATCTGCAAGCATACAGATAGTCAAAAACTCCATCTCTTTCCAAATGTATGGGAATAATCTGCTGATGTACTTCAAGACAAGCAATTTCTCTTCTTCTTGGACACCAAGTCTAGCCATGAGTCGATAGAACTCATTGGTGTAACTTCGCACATACTCGTCTTTCCATTGCCTTAATTGATGCCACTTCTTGTACTTTTGTTCAAGATATTTGGGCGGGTAGAACTGCTTTCGAACATATTTGATAAATTTTACCCATGTGTCTATGGGGTCTCTTTATTTTTCCATATTTGTCGATAAATTTTCACACGAGCAATGTACAGAGGTTGACATCTTCAAGGATGCAATGGTGTTCTTTTCTGCTTCGGAGAGTTGATTCACAAAGTAGTAAGATTCCAGTTTTTGAACCCAATTGTCAACGGATTCCACATCAATATTTCCTTCAATATTTGATATGTTCATATTCATTTTCACTTTGAAGGGGATGATTTTATCGAACTGAGGTCGTGTCAAGGATTCCCTGAAATTCGAAGTGAATCGCATGAGAATATTGCTAAACTAGGTGAACATATTAGTCCACTGGCGAACCAATGATTTTTCTATGATTTGTTCTATCTCATCAGTTGCATGTCTATTGTTTTTTTCTCTGGCCATTTCTTCTTATGTTGTTGATTTTGCGAGCATGTTTGAACAGGAATAAGTTAAATAACTGTGATGGAAATGATGATGTAACTTATGCTCTAAACAAGATCAAGCTTTGATACCAATGATCCATGGCGTGCCTAGGTGCACGCTGGGGATAACACTCAACTGAATGAGTCAAGCACTATTATGGTGGAAGCATAGAAAAAGAAAAATTAAAGCAAGAAACACACTATATCAATAGAAAGTATGTGCACAGACAATATGCAATAATTTGAACCAATTTATATTATTACTTCTTCTCTATGAAGGTTGGTTGATTGTTACAATAATGTACATGTTTATATAGAATGTTGAGACGCTTAGGTGATGTAATATCCCAAATTTTGACCTTGACTATATTGGGCATGAGCCCCACTGCATATGAATTACTTTGATGTTTATGTTTATGTCCATATATTGGGCGTATTCCCCATTGCACATGAGTTATGTTCATTAGATAGATATAGTGGGTGTGAGATGATGCACATGTTTATTGTCTTGTATATGATTATATATGTTGGGAATAGTCCCTTATGGACAAAGACTATTGTCGTGGTACTAAGCATAGGCCCTTATGTACTGGATTTATTATTATGTGATTAGCCCTAATATATTATATATTGAGATTATTATTGTGATGTATTGTGCAGAATATTGAATGCATGATTGAGTTCTATAATGCGTTGGGTGTAAGCCCTAAAGCATGCGAGTTATGAGATTTTTTGTTGAGCATAAGCTCTGGAGCACATGAGTTATGAGATTTTGTGTTGAGCATAAGCTCTGGAGAACATGAGTTATAAGATTGGAAGTGTTGGGCATGATCCCTGGAGCACTCCAAATTGATGTTGAGCATAAGCTCTCGAGAATTGGATATTTGTCCATTGTATCCCTAGGTGTATTATACAAGTATATCCTAGTATTAGTGTTAAGCAAGAGGCTCTATAATTTCATTACTATAACGCCCAATAAATAGTGTTGAGCTTAGGCTCTGAATAGAGCTAGGGGTTACTAAAATTAAGTGTGTTGAGTTAGAAACACTCTCAAATAGAACTGACCCTTATCATACTTATTTTAAGTTGATTAAATTAATTTTCAAATCTACTTATCATCAAGGACTCGAAGAACTACCACAAAATACAAGGTAATCCAACATGCAAGGATCTAGAGCTACCTAACCTAGTTGGCCGACCAAACCCTACCTGAGCCCTTGATAAAATAAATAAACGTAAGCTAAGCGAAGCATCAAAATAAATAAACTATGATATATGATGCATGAATAAATATTAAAAATTATAAAGTATATATATATATATATATATATATATATATATATATATATAAAGAAATAAAGGAAACTNGATTATAAGTAGATATTATATCAAAAACTAAAATATTTAAATAAATATTCTATTCCAAATCTCAAGTAGGAACTAGTAAAAGTTCCTATAAACAAAATAAATATTAATTCCATAAAAATCGAATTAAAGATCAATTTCAAGAAAGTTATGAATTCTGGATTCAACTGAAGTTTAAACCAACTTCCATTTCCTAAAATATTTTCTATAAGAACAAATCCAAGAGAAATCTTAGGGATCTTATTATTATTTCCTGGATGGAATTGGAGAGCATTTTCCAAAACCAAGCATTCTTATACAAAGCCTAATTTATAAATAGGAGCAACCTCTCCCTTAGGAGTTCTAGATCACTTCCATGTTGGAGCCATCTCGCGGAGATCCGAATTAGAACTAGGAACATAACATTACATGTTGGAGCCATCTCGCGGATATCTGAATTAGAACTAGGAACGATTCTAGGTCATAGTTGGGAGGAAAGTGATAGTTCCAAATTTATTCGGTTATCATTCCTAAGGTCAGACATAGCAAGTGTTTTATTAATTCTGGGTGTTGAAGTGTGCAGGGTCCTTTAGCCATTACAAGATGCATAATCGCAAGTAAGATATTTCTACATTTCCAAGCTATTGTTATTATGCTTACAGGTTGTGATTACAACCATTGGGTTTTGTATTAGGAGATGCAATTTTACCCTTCATCGGTTTGAATAAATATTTCAAGATTGTTTTATTAGTTAAAATATAATCTCGGTTTTAATTCTTACATAGATTCTAGGATCAATTTTCTATCAATATTATGTTAGACTAGTCTTACAAAGTTTCTATTTATGTTAGGGTTTAAGCCTAGATTTAAAACAGTTAGTCCTGATACATTTAGTAACCACACCTTTCACAATTTTAGAAAACAGTATTAAAACTATAAAACCCTAAAAACACATTACCTGTAGAAAATTACAAAAACATAAGTAAAAATAAAAACCATCATCAAACAAATTTATCCATTAAAACAAATTATTAAACCAAAGTCACACACCGAGTCCCTTGGAATCCAAGCTCATTGTATTATCAATGTCACAAACACCACTAAACTTAGTATATAAATATATATGCAGTATTCGTACCTTAAAAATATTTAAAGGAACTGATAAATGATGGACATGACATACAAACAAAATAACAACTAAATAAACAAAATTGCAGTCATCCATGATATCATTTAAACTACTAATTCAACAATCCAATAAAGAGGCTAAACAAATACACATAATCATGAACCAGGGATCGAATCCCTTGGCAACCAAACCACATAAACAATGCGCAACAGTTGTTATTTTAAGATCATTAACAAATAATAAAATTACACAGACATCAACCATATCCATTAAACTATCGTTTTTCTCCAAAGAACAAATCTCAAGCCATCATGTACAAAGGATACACTAACCTAAATATATGTTGGCATATAAACATTTGCCAACATCAAAGATATATATATATATATATATATACTATCTATGCTACAAAAAGATAATTAAAATCACAAATAGTATCATCATTCCTCTAAACATAATGCGGAAGGCATGTTAAAGGAAACATTTTACAACCTAAACCCTAAATTTAAAACCCAATCAAATTATCATGAAATTCATCCACCCACTATCGAATCTCGTTAAGGGTTGGCTAGAATGCCTTTTCAACAACCCAACTTAAACAATAAGTAACACATGGACCAAACCCTAAACCTACCTATACCGACAATAACATATAAAAAAATAATTATTAAATTTCATAAAAAACTAACACTATTTATACCTCACAAACTAGCTGCAAAAGAAGAATGAGATCCTCGTTCTCCTGATGATGAACCTCCCTAAAAGGTTTGAAACTTGTCGAACGGAAAAGATTCTCACCACAGTTGTCCAGTACTCTTAAAATTAACACATGATCAAATCTCATAAGCTCCGACTAGGAGAGTTTAACAATTTAAATAAAATAACAAAGATAAACGCAAGACCAAATATTGAATCCACTAAACATTGGTCGTAAGTGTGTCCATACACTACAAGAAATAAATATAAATTATAAAATTTACAGATACACAAGCTATTCCATAGAATCAAGCATGGGCCACATTAATACGGTTGCCATCGAAACCACAGAGTAAACAAAATAAATGTTAGCATTATAACATTTAAACCAAAGCCATATCAATTTATACACATTGAACAGAGCTAGGGCTTTTCCCTTCATTTCTAAATAGAAGCGAAAACAACCAACTATTATAATATTAAACAGAGGTAAAACCCTTGTTAAAGAATGCTAACATTCATACAATCATAGCGTGGGCATAAGACCCAAATTAAATCCACATTTCAAGAAAAAAATATCTAAGCCATTATCATAGATCCATTGGTAAGCAAGAAAAGTGGTAAATTCCAACCTTCATATAAAATATAAAACAAAATGATCACAGCGATGAGGAGTGAGAATCATAAACCAACAACACCTTTATAAAATTCCAAAACAGAGGGTTTTAAATTACAAAGTAAAAATACCCATAGTCGTGTCCAAATTTACAAACACCCGAATGGGCTATGAAACACAAGAGCCCCAAACCCACGATTAAATACTGAGCATCTTTACTACTTCCCCAAACACTGGTGAACCCTAAATGGTAAGCCTGTTACAAGGTACAAATAGAAAACCCCTGCAATCCCCATTAACAACCAAGCAGTTGAGTGAAGGCCCCCTTCATATGGGCTTACCAGGTATGCGTTGAAAATCCTTCTTCCTTTCCACAATCGCATAGCTTCCCCACTCTTGTCGAAAACTGTAAATGAAAATCGAGATCCATCAAAAGTATGCATTAGCAAATATCAAATCGAAAGTGTAAACAAGTTTAAACCATAGTGTAATATCCACAAAAATTGAAAAAAAAAATTATAGGCCAGTGAAAACTACCCAAAAGGGATCATTAGTACTCATGTGGAAACATATATGCTCCTTAAAATCTCAACCTCTTCGGATTATGTTCACTGTCGTGTTAATCTATTATCCATTCCATGACTATTAGTTCATTTTACTTCTTATGTCTTAATTCTGTTAATTAAACTGTCGATATATCTTAGTTATTATTGTCAGTGAATTCATGAGTTATATAGATCATTGTTTTACTCCTACACATGTGTACTTTGTTTATTAAATAAAAACTAACTTAACTTTGTTGATGGGAATAAATTGGTGGAGAGGCGAGACTTGTTCTCCCATGACGATCTGAGAGGTAAGGTTATTCTTCGTTATGCAGGCTTATTAGTTCATTCGAACTAAGGCACCTTATTCATTGATTCACAGGTTACTCTTGCGACATCAAGATTATTGGTTACTTGACACCATTCACTTCTTAGTTAAACTTCCCGTTCCGCCTTGTTCTTTTGTTACTGTTCCATTTATGAATCAGGTACGCTCTATGTTTTCCAATTATCTTTATTCGTTAAAATTATTGGATGCTATGAATTATATTACTATCCTTCCATTATTATTGTCTATCTCTTGTTTTAATTACTTACTCGTATATTGTTTCTATTTTGCAGGTTTACCTTGGTTACATGCTTGTAAACTTACGCTTGTTCTTCCTAGCAAGGGCATCATGGAATACCACGTTTTCCATGATTCCTAAATGCTACAACCTAGACTTTACTTAAGCGCATACACTACCTATATGAACTATCCTAAATGCATATGATAACACTATAAGCTTGTTGCTAAGGGAAAGACATTATAACGTTATATGATAGTGTTAAGGGAAAACATTGTAACACTATATGTTAGTATTAAGGGCTGCGCATACCATAAGGTTGGGACTATGGTATACATGCCATATCATTAGCCTTGAGCCTGCGCTGACATTTAAAGGGTGGTGAAACCATAGTATAGAGGGTTTAACGTATGGCTTGGTTGATATGAAGTGATCCATAAACTTATGGTTGGGGTTTATGGTGGCATTAATGGCCACCAACTGGTGTAATTAATGCCATCGAGGCTGGTGAAAACTCTTGGAAAAGAACTTGACATTCGTTGTTTGTGCAATATGGTTTTGGAATTGTGGTGTAGTGAGGCCTCTACACGTTTGGAGAATGCAGATGACCCCATCGATTTGCAGGTAATCTCAACCAGCTCTGTGTAAAATCCATTGCTTCGTTTGGTTCCTTCATGGCATGGTCATGCTCCTCATGCCATTTTTGGTTTGTCTACAGCTAAATGCGAAGGCGCTCTAGGGTTTGCAAAGGGATATGTTGTTGAGTTGGGATTTCTCCTTTATGGCCATGGTAAGCTTGCTAGCAAGAATCTCTTTCCTCCTCTTGTTCTGGGAATTCCTAAGTTGGAAATATTTACTGGGTTGGGGTTTCATGTAGCACTTGTATACTATGCCTTCGGGGTTTATGATGTAGCATGCTCTGCTTTTTAAATGGTCTCTCATTGAGAGGTTGGAATTTGTTTGGGCCGTGGCTGCACCATTACTTGTAATGGTGCCATAGCTCACAGCTTTCCATTAACGTTTTAATACTTGGACTGTTTGTAAAGAAGGTTCGAACCTCACTGTGTAATTACACTACATGTTGGTTTTTAATATTAATATTGTAATGTATTTTTGGGTATGATAAGCCTACGATTTCCTTCAGCATTTAAAATTGTGTGAACTTTGGTTTTGTATGGTTATTTAAATGCTACATTTTATGTGGACTTTAAAGGAATCGATCGTGGTCTTAAATCCTGTGGAAATTTACTCTGTGTATGATTAATGTTTTGGGTTATGGCCATATGCATAGAACTCTGTTTGTTTGGTTTATATTTTAAGTTGGGAGCTTCTAGAGATGGGAGTTGTGCCATGGGATGCACCATTGTAACAATGGTGTTGTAGCCCATTGGCTTACCACAACGTGCTATGTGTTAGCATATAAATGGAGTCTGTGTTTTAAAACAAAGTATTGTATTCTTAGTTTGAATTGGCCTAGTGTGGGTGCAGGCCATGCCACAAATGGCATGTGCCTCTCCCAATGACTGTGATAGCTTTTAGTTGGCATTTTATTCATAAATTGTTTACTTGGAAAGAATCGGGCTGTAACAGCCAGGGTTATGACAACCCACAATATCGATTTGGTTTAAAATAGCATGACTATGTGTTTATATTGGAACTTGGTTGAGGCCATAACTAGGGTTTTTACGACCTCGGTGTTAATGTATGCATTGTTTGGATTAAAGGATTGTGGCATAGCTTAAAAGCGTAGCGTGCACATACTAGATATATAGCATGGATTGTATAGAAGTGGTTATGCGATTGCTTACTCCTTGAGTATAAAATGCTTACGGTTTTATTAATGTTATTGTAATGAGTCTGGACATCTATATGATTCGATGTCGTGACCTCTTGTTGGCCAGATGGGTTTTAGTTGTTTCAAATGGTTAATATGGTAGGTTTGGTTAATTATGATTATGTTTATTAAAATGGAATGTTATGATATTTAATTTGTTTGTACATGATTATGTAGAGCAGACCTTAGAAGGTCTTTAATAATTTGTTAGCTTGTTTATTATATGAATTATGTTTCTATTAGATCTAGTTTAAAATATTTAGGTTTTGTTCTCTAGTTTATAGTAAAACGAATAGTACATAAATTATAAAAATATTTGAATATTGATATATATATATATATATATATATATATATATATATAACTTGTACTTCTGAACTAATCTTGAATTAAAAACAACCCTCTGTTGACAAATGAAATATGTGAGCAGAGTAATGCCACCTGTAGAATAGGCTAAGTGGTAACAAAAACTAGGTATGGTGCACATAAACTAAACATGGAGATAATTTACAAAATTCCACTCAAAGTACCAACCCTAGTAATGTACAGCATATAATAAGATTTCTCCATCCAATGATTAGTAAATTGCATGTACAACCCTAGCAAATTGATAACCATAAAACAGAACCATTAGGGTTAGAAATTTCATTGTAGCCATTACTTAACATATACAGTAATGAAACTTTGGGAAGAAATAGAATAGGCCTTCAAGGGTTTCATAACTGAAATTGAATCTTTGTTAATGGTTGCACGTGCACACTTAAATAACCAGCATTAACAATTCAATGCAAATCTGACCTCTGTTTGATGACAAAATCACTTGGGAACTACCACGTTCCTCCCAACCATGACTTGGAACCATTCCTGGTTCTAATCCGGATTCCCCCTGAGATGGACTCCAACATGCAAGTAGCTTAGAGCTCTTAAGGTAGGTTTTTTTAACTGGTAATCAATTCTGAATCAATCATCTTTTCCTTGCAGGAAAATTTCTCCAAGAAAACACTTGGGAGTAGAACAAGAAAAATAATAATTCTCCTAGATGAAAAATTATAACCCCCAAGGCTTTGCTTGGCGTGAGTCTTTATAGGTAGACTTTTCAGTCAAAGGGGCAGCTAAATCAAGAAATCATTCTTTTCTTGATTTAACCCTTTTTAATTTACTAGGGTAATTTTCAATTCTTAACCTATGAACTTTTAACTAGTTCATAGTTAGTCTTTCATAGATATTTCACTATTTATTAATCCTTTAATAATAAATAATAATTGGTGGAGCTTCTCTTCTTTCTTTATTCAATTATATAATTAATCGTAATTAATTCTTTATACATACTATGTATTAAATACATAGTATTAAAATACTTGTTAACACTTGTTTTCGGGCATCATGTGTCATGATCGCTTATACTTAACAACATTTCTTTATGAAGGTCAAGTAGATAGATGGCTCAGGTCTACTAGGCTAGGAAACTCTAAACATCCTTGCATGTTGGATTTCCCTCATATAACGTGGTAGTTCTTCAGTACTTGATGAGAATACAGAAATTTGAAATTTCATTTAATCACTTAAAAATAAGTATTATGAGGTCAGTATTATTCCTCGAGTCGTTTTCACTCAGAGGTGATTTTAATCTTTTCAGTAACCCCTAGCACTTACCAAATCCCATACTCAACGCTTATAACAGGGAGTTACAAACCTAGTGCAATTCAAGAGCTCTCACTCAACACTAAATGCTAGGATGTACTTGTACGAAACACCTAGGGATACAATGGCCAAAGATCCGATGCTCCAAAGCTTATGCTCAACACCAACATGGAATGCTCCAGAGCTTATGCCCAACATTTCCAAATTATAAAGTTTCATGTGTTCTAGAGCTTTATGCTCAACACAAATGTAATTACTCATGTGCTCTAGGGCCTTTCGCTCAACACAAAACATCTCATCGATCATGTGCTTTAGGGTCCACTCCCAACACAAACATTTCATCAATCATGTGCTTCAGGGTCCACACCCAACACAAAACATATATATACCTATATATCATCAACAATTGGCTTACACCTAATATACAAAACAAATCATCATGTTCATATGCAGTGGGGTCTTTGACCCAATATAAAATAAAACATCAATATAATCATCATGGTCAATAAGATCATGCCTATAAATGGTAGGTCCAAAATTCAGGATATTACATCCCTCCCCGCTTAGTACAACACCGTCCCTGGTGTTCTAGGGACTCTGAATGATATCATGAAACAAGGCAAGGTAAGCCTTTCTCATGGTGGCCTCATTCTCCCAGGTAGCCTCATCTACCTCAAAGTGATTCCACTGCACTTTCAATTGGACTACAGTGCACTTTCGAAGCTGTACTTCTCTCTTGTCCAATATATGTAAAGGCTCAGATCAAAATTCCCCCTCAGGTTCTACCTGTAATAATGACCAATCAATGGCATGCTTAGTGTCATAAACATATTTCTTTAATAAAGATGCATGGAAAACGTTATGAACTCTTACGTGCGCAGGTAATGCTAGTTCATAAGCCACTGGTCCTTTCTTGGCCAAAATTTCAAAAGGCCCACAAAGTCTAGGTGCTAACTTACCACACCTACCCAAGCTCCACGAGCTCCATTTTTCTTTCCCTTTCAAGTAGACCTGCTCACCCACTTGATAGTCTTTATCTTTCTTTTCTTATCTGCATAAATTTTATGACGGTCTTGTGCCTTTTAAGGTTTCCTTGGACCTTGGTAACTAACTGTTCCAAGTCCAATAATAGGTCAGGCCCTAACATGAGCCGATCCACTGGACTATTCCAAGTAACTGGGGTCCTACACTTCCATCCATAGAGTACCTCAAAAGGACTCATCTTGGTGAAGGCCTAATACCCATTTTTATATGCAAACTTTGCAAGGTGCAGATAATCCTCCCACTTGGTGGGGTTTTTCATGACATACATTCGAAGCATGTCTTCAACAATTTGGTTTACTTTTTCAATATACCCATCCATCTGTGGGTGATAAGCAGTGCTAAAGTTCAGTTGTGTCTCTAATCCAGAGAATAAAGATCTCCAAAATTTTCCTGCAAACTTAACATCTCGATCTGAGATAATCACTTTGGGTATCCCATGCAATATAAATATCTCTTTCAGGAAGATATCGGCAATTTTCATGGCCTTGTAGGTCGATTTCACGGGGATGAAGTGTGTTGCCTTTGAAATCTTGTCAATGACTACGAAGATGGAATCATTTTTCTTCTTGCTTTTCGGTAAGCCAGTAATAAAATCCATACTGATAACCTCCCACTTCCATTCTGGAATGGGTAATGACTGTAGCAATCCTGAAGGATGCCGGTGCTCAGCTTTAACTAGCTGGCATTCTTGACATTTCACAATAAACATTGCAATGTTGGACTTTAACTTGGGCCAGAAAAATTGTCTCTTGACAACAGATATCATCTTTTGATATCTTGGGTGCCCCGAGTAGGGTTCCCTATGAAATTCTGTGAGGATGTTGGACTGAATGTCCCCTTCAACTGGAACATACAATCTATCCTTGGACCATAGTAGTCCAAATTCATCCACCTTGTATTCCTTTTGTTGCTGAAACAACCGGTCCTCTTGGACCTTCTTGAGGATTTCCACATTGAACGGGTTAACCTTGTTGGCTGTTCTAATCTTCTCATGCAAATCTACATTAGTTTGACTCAGGGTCACCTCATATATCATATGAGTCCGTCGACTCAAAGAATCAGCAACTTTGTTCTCTTTTTCCTTAATGTGCTTTAGTTCAAAGGGATACTCACTCAGGAAATCGAACCATCTAGCTTTCCTTGCATTCATATCAGGTTGATCGAATAAATATTTTAGACTCATATTGTCAGTCTTTAGAAGGAACTTCCTTCCCATGAGGTAGTGCCTCCACATCTTCAGAGTGTGGATAATGGCCGCTAGCTCAAGATCATGCGTGGGATAATTTTGCTCATGCTCTTTTAATTTCCGTGATTCATAACATATCGCATGGTCGTTTTGCAAGAGGACTCCTCGAAGTCCTTCCTTGCTTGCATCTGCGCATACAACGAAATCTCCATCAAGATCTGCAATCCACAGCACTGGTGCGGTCATCAAAAGCTGCTTAAACCTTTGAAAACTTTCTTCACACTTGTCAGTCCATAAGAACCTTTTTTATTTCTTCTGCAAAGACGTCATGGGGCAAGCGATACTCGATAATTTCTCAATGAACTTTCGATAATACTCAGTTAAACCCAAGAAGGACCTAATGTCAATGACACTAGTCGGGGTAGGCCAATCCTTTATAGCTTGAATCTTTTTTGGGTCCACATCTATTCCTACCTCGGATATGATGTGACCTACGTACTGTATTTGTGGTTGGTCAAAATCACATTTACTAAAATTAGCATAGAGCTAGTGTTCTCTCAACACTCGAAGTACTAAACGAAGGTGTTCTTCGTGTTCCTCTTTATTCTTGGAATAAACCAGAATGTTGTCAATAAATACTAGTACAAACTTATCCAAATATTTATCTAATATGTTGTTCATCATACACATAAATTTTGCGGGTGCATTTGTCAACCCAAATGGCATCACTACAAACTCGTAGTGCCCGTACCTCATACGAAAGGCGGTCTTGGGAATATCTTTGTCTCGGATTCATACCTGATGGAACCTAGATCATAGGTCAATATTCAAAAATATTTTGGCTCCTCCCACCTAGTCGAACAAATCATCGATCCTAGGGAGCGGCTAACAGTTATTTATAGTCATTTTGTTCTACTAATGGTAATCAATGCACATCTGCATTGTACCATCCTTCTTCTTTACTAACAAAATTGGTGCTCCCCAAGGGGACACACTGGATCATATATACCCCTTCTCTATTAATTTCTGCAACTACAGTTTGAGTTCCACCAATTCCGGTGCACTCATGCGGTAAGGGGATTTGGAAGCCAGGACTGATCCTGGGGTCAGTTCGATGGAAAAGTCTAGGTCTCATTTCATAGGTAATCCAGGGATTTCCTCGGGAAACACATCCTTGAAATTTTCAAGTACGGGGAAGTCTTCTATGCATTTTTCTCTATCAGACTCTACGTCTCAGATGTTCACCGAAAATAACTTGTAGCCCTTCCTAACACACTTCTTTGCTTGTAAGGCAGATATTTGTCTTACAGAAACTTTCTTTGGGATGCCTTGAACCTTCACTTGGTTCCCTTGGCCATTAGTACACAAGATAGACTTGTGTAGACAATCAATCATGACATGGTGTTGTTCCAACCAGTGCATACCGATAAGAATATAATACGATCCTAAAGGTAGGATGTTTAGGTTTACCTTAGTAAGGAAACCATTCAGGTTTACTTCACATTCTTTAACAATCTCCGAAACCTTCCATTTATTACCAATGGCTAACTGTACCAGCCATGGTTTATCATGCTTTACTTTTCCTAACTTGCATAAATCAACAATCTTAGGTGCAACATAGCTCCGGCTAGCACCGAGATCGATAAGTATTGAAACAGAGGTGTTCAAGATCTTACGTTTGATCTCGACCATTGTAGCTTGATGGTCCGCCTGTCGGCCATCTAATGCTGCATAGATTCCTGGGGTTTCTGCTATATCCTCAATGGTAGGTTCTTCTTGCAGGTTATGCAAGACTCCATTGTTCTTGTTCTTACAATCTCAGGCATAAGGCGGCCCATTGCATTTTTAGAACTTGATCGCTAAGGGGGTTAGCATTGGCTCCACTTGCCACTTTTTTATTACCATTAGGAGCTAGTACATAAGGATTCATACCAGTTTTGTTGTAGTTCTTATTTGCTTGAAAGATGTTATTTTGCTTTCTATAAGGCTGCGGGTTTGACCCAAGCTTGTCGTTATCAAAAAAGTTTCTATACTTTTCTTTGTTTCGGTTCTAGTTTTCTTGCCATAACTTCCCATGCTCATAGCAGAGTCGGGCCTTGTGTAGTGTAGTATCCAGAGTCTTTGGCATGCCGAATTCAATCCTGTCCCGAAAACTAGGAGGAAGACATCCTAGGAACTGTTGGATCTTCACCTTTTCTTCTTTGATATACAGTACATAATGCAGCAGATCTAGAAATCTGTTTATATATGCGTCCATAGTCATGGACCCCATGCACATTTCATGTAATTCTTTTACCTTGCAGTCAAAGAACCTTTCCAACTTGTATTTTTCTTGGAAAATCTTTTGGAAGTTTTCCCAGCTTATTTCTCGCAGCTCATCTTTCTTAGTGTGCTTTAAATCTCGCCACCATCGTGATGCCTTACCATTTAGGTTGTAAAGGGAAAGCCTAGCCTACATCACACTGGAATAGTTATGAACCTGGAAATACTTACTCATTCCCAGCAACCATTCTTCAGCCTTTTCTCCTGTATTTACTTCACCTTCATAGGTCAGGGCTCTTGTTTTTCGAAACTCCCCCTAAATATTGTCATCACTTCTCTGCTTCTTTCTCCATGGAGAAATTTATTCATCACTGACAGGACTGTGATGATCTCCTTTAGTTGCTTCAGGTGCACCATCTTTTTCTGCTTCCTTTGGGCTACTAACCTGCTCATGGTATGGTTTTCTTTTGGATCTATTAGTGGACTGTGTAGGTTTACCTTGTGGACTCCCTCCCATCAAGTTACACAATAATGCTTCATTTATAACTTTCTGTTCCTTTATTTCATATAGACTGTCTTCTCTAAAACTCTTCAGTTTAGCTTGAAGACTGTGCAAAGTTTTCATCACATGAGAGTTTAGCTCGACCACCAAGTTCACTTTCGAAGTGGAGGTGGTCATTTATTCCTGCCAGCTATTTTCTTCCTCAGTGTTCATAAACTGAACAGCGGTGTAAAAATTTTCCTAAAACACAAAATTTTAATAGCAGCAAAAATTTTGTGTTAGTAACAAACATTATTTATCATACTTTATTTTCTTTGCATGAATGCTTGGTGCGTCCATAAGTCTCTCAGTATTGAAACTAGGCTCTGATACCACTTGTAATGTCCCCAAAAATTGAAAATAAATAAAAAATTATACGCTAGTGAAAACTACACAAAAGGGATCATTAGTACTCGTGCGGAAACATAGATGCTCCTTAAACTTTCAACCTCTCCGGATTTTGTTCACTGTCTTGTTAATCTCTTATCCATTCTGTGACTATTAGTTCGTTTTACTTATTATGTCTTAATTCTGTTAATTAAACTGTCGATATATCTTAGTTATTATTATCGGTGAATTCATGAGTTATATCGATCATCGTTTTACTCCTGCACATGTGTAATTTATTTATTAAATAAAAACTAACTTAACTTTGTTGATGGGAATAAAGTGGTGGAGTGGCGGGACTTGTTCTCCCATGACGATATGAGAGGTAAGGTTATTCTTTGTTATGCAGGCTTACTTAGTTCATTCAAACTAAGGTACCTTATTCATTGATTCACAGGTTACTCTTGCGACATCGGGATTATTGGTTACTTGACACCATTCACTTCTTAGTTAAACTTCCCCTTCTACCTTACTCTTTTGTTACTATTCCATTTACGACTCAGGTACGCTCTATGTTTGCCAATTATCTTTATTCGTTAAAATTACTGCATGCCATTAATTATATTACTGTCCTTCCATTATTATTTTCTATCTCTTGTTTTAATTACTTACTCGTCTATTGTTTCTATTTTGCAGGTTTACCTTAGTTATGTGCTTGTAAACTTATGCGTGTTCTTCCTAGTGAGGGCATCATGGCATACTACGTTTTCCATGATTCCTAAATGCTACAACCTAGACTTATGACTTAAGTGCATACACTACATATATGAACTATCCTAAAAGGAATATGATAACACTATAAGCTTGTTGCTAAGGGAAAGACATTATAACGTTATATGATAGTGTTAAGGGAAAACGTTGTAACACTATATGTTAATATTAAGGGCTATGCATACCATAAGGTTGGGACTATGGTATACATACCATGTCATTAGCCTTGAGCCTATGCTGACATTTAAAGGGTGGTGAAACCATAGTATAGAGGGTTTACGTATGGCTTGGTTGATATGGTGTTGATCCATAAACTTATGGTTGGGGTTTATGGTGGCGTTAATGGCCACCAGCTGGTGCCATTAATGCCATCGAGGTTGGTGAAAACCCTTGGCAAATAACTTGACATTCGATGTTTGTGCAATATGGTTTTGGCATTGTGGTGTAGTGAGGCCTCTGCACATTTGGAGAATGGAGACGACCACATGGATTCGCAGGTAAGCTCAACTGGCTCTATGTAAAATGCATTGCTCCATTTGCTTCCTTCATGGCATGGTCATGCTCCTCCTACCATGGTTGGTTTTTCTGTAGGTGAATGCGAAGGCGCTTCGGGGTCTTCACAGGGATATGCTGTCGACTTGGGATTTCCCCTTTACGGCCATGGTAAGCCTGCTAGAAAGAATCACTTTCCTCCTCTCATTCTGGGCATTCCTGAGTTGGAAATATTTACTGGGCTGGGGTTTCGTGTGGCACTCATATACTCTGCCTTCGGGGTTTATGATGTATCTTGCTCTGGTTTTTAAATGGTCTCTCGTTGAGAGGTTTGGCATTTGTTTGGGCCGTGGCTGCACCATTACTTGTAATGGTGCCATAGCTCACAGCTTTCCATTTACATTTTAATACTTTGACTGTTTGTAAAGAAGGTTCAAGCCTCACTATCTAATTACACTGCACGTTGGTTTTTAAAATGAAGACTATAATGTATTTTTGGGTATGAGAAGCATACGATTTCCTTTAGCATTCAAAACTGTGCGAAATTGGGTTTTGTATGGTTATTTAAATGTTGCGCTTTATGTGGACTTTAAAGGAATCGATCATGGCCTTTAAGCCTGTGGAAATTTACTCTGTGTATGATTAATGTTTTGGGTTATGGCCATATGCATAGCACTCTATTTTTTTGGTTTATATTTTAAGTTGGGAGATTCTAGATCTTAGGCGTTATGCCATGGGATGCACCATTGTAACAATGGTGTCATAGCCCATTGGCTTGCCACCATGTGCTCTGTGTTAGCATATAAATGGAGTCTGTGTTTTAAAACAGAGTATTGTATTCTTAGTTTGAATTGGCCCACCATGGGTGTGGGCCATGCCATGAATGGCATGTGCCTCTCTGAATGACTGTGATGGCTTTTAGTTGGCATTTTATTCGTAAATTGTTTACTTGGAAAGAATCAGGTTGTAACAGCCAAGGTTATGACAACCCACAATATCGATTTGGTTTAAAATAGCATGACTATGTGTTTATATTGGAACTTGGCCGAGGCCATAACTAGGGTCTTTACGACCTCGGTGTTAATGTATGCGTTGTTTGGATTAAATTATTGTGGCATAGCTTAAAAGTGTAGCCTGCACATACTAGATATATAGCATGGACTGTATAGAAGTGGCTATGCAATTGCTTACTGCTTGAGTATAAAATGCTTATGGTTTTATTAATGTTATTGTAATGAGTCTGTACATCTATATGATTCGATGTCGCAACCTCTTGTTGGCCAGATGGGTTTTAGTGGTTTCAAATGGTTAATATGGTAGGCTTGGTTAATTATGATTATGTTTATTAAAATGGAATGTTATGATATTAAATTTGTTTTTACATGATTATGTAGAGCAGACCTTAGAAGGTCTTTAATAATTTGTTAGCTTGTTTATTATATGAATTGGGTTTCTAGTAGATCTAGTTTAAAATATTTAGGTTCTATTCTTTAGTTTATAATAAATCGAATAGTACATAAATTATAAAACTATTTGAATACTGATATATATATGTAATTCTATATATATATATATATAACCAATACTTTTGAACTAATCTTGAATTAAAAACAACCCCCTGCTGACAAATGAAATATGTCAGCAGAGTAATGCCACTTGTAGAGTAGGCTAACTGGTAACAAAAACTAGGTATGGTGCACATAAACTAAACATGGAGATAATTTACAGAATTCAACTCAAAGTATGTAAACCCTAGTAATGTACATCATATAATAATATTTCTCGAGCCTATGATTAGTAAATTGCATGTACAACCCTAGTAGATTGATAACCATAAAACAGAACCATTACACTACTACATTTTGATCCAAAATCTGACGGAAAAATCCAATGGCGCGTGGATTTCTCTTTTTAAACTCACCAAAAATCACAAGGATACATTTTTTTTTTGTAAATGTGGCCACAAGCGTCGGTTAAGCGACGGCTATTCTCATAACCGTCGGTTAAGCGACGGCGCGTTAGTAAGCGTCGCTTAAGCAACAGCGCTGCGACATCGCATATCCAACGCTTAGAGTAATTTTTTCATATAAAAAAATGTTTATGTTTGAAGTCTATATTTAATTATCTATTATGATATTATTTTAAGTAATTTTTTTATTAAAAAATGTTTAAAGAGTTTGAAGTAGATTAATATAGATTTATTTTAAATCTTAATTGAAGATGGTAAAATTAAATTTTAATGAGTGGGATATAAAGCTTTTATTTTAATTCAAGATACCCATATCATATTCATATTTTTAACTTTATAAAAAGATATTAAAAATTTTTCATAATAAAATAAATTTAAAATAAAAAATTGTTTAGCAATCATTAAGTGAAAATCATTTCATAAAAAAGTGATCCCTAACATAAATATATAAATCTTATAAATTTTAAAATAATATAATATATTCTAACAAAAAAAACTTGTTAATTAATACAATGTTAAATCACTTTACAACTTCTTTATCATAGTTTTCTATATCCATAGACTTATAACTAATAAACCTAATGTTGACTCTCATAATAAGCTGAAGGAACATTACAATAATTGTATAACATTTTCAACAGGATTTCTCACTTATTTGGTATTGAGTAATGTAAAGTATTTTTTTTTAAATGTTCTTTTAAGTGAATGTGATAGTTTTTTTGTAATAGTGTATTTTGGTATATTTTACAAAGACTTTAGGGAGATTGTGTAGTTGTAAGTAATTTTTGAAATAATATTTGATGTTAAGAAGATTGTATTTAATAAAGTAGGAACTTGATTATATATTTTTTTTCATCGTAACTATATTTTCATTAAAAATAAAGATATATAATTTATATTGGGTTAACTACATAGATAGTACAATAAGAAGATAGTATTTCATTTATAATAATTTTTTTTGTTTTTTAATAACTATAACTTTAGATACTTTTTAGAAAAATGTTATTAATCTCAAAACTAGGTATTAAAACCAAATTAATCTTGCCATTGACCTATTGCTCATTCACATTGAGCTCAAATTAAAATATCTTCAATACACCTAAATATTAAAACCACATTATTCTTGGCTTTGACATATTACTCACTCATAATGATTTCAAATTAAAATATCTTCAATACACCACATAAAATGACATAAATCTTTAATGAATATTCCAATTTTGAAATCTTTTAAAAAAATCTTTACAAAAATCCATTAAAGTTTTATAATAACTAGTTTTAAAACATATGCACACATGTTTGGACTTTTTTATTATGTTAACTAAAAAAAAATTCATTCAAATATAAAATATATATTCGAAACATTAAGTTTATTTAATTGAAATAATAAAAAAGATACTACCCATTATCAATTGAGATTTACAAAGAGACAATAGCATCATTCTCTGATCCCTACATATAAAGCTTTTAACTTTAAACAACCATTAAATATACATTCAACTTTTACAATTATATTCTAAAATTAAGAAATATGTATATTTCAATATATTATGTTTTAAACTCTAATGATTACTTGCATCATAAGGAATCAAGTTTCTACACATGTAAATGAAGTATTTTTAAGTCTTAAAAGGGGACAACATAATCTAACATTATTTCTATGATAAGGATGACCATGATTAGAATCACATATATTATCATAGGCTTAAGGACTAGCCACTTTAAAATTATATAATTTGTTAATATTATATTAATTATTTGAGTAGATTTTAATTTGATACTTGAATATATATAAAAATTAGTGGATAGTAATGAAATAAAATTTCAATTTCATATTAAATGCAACAAAAATACCAATTTATAAAGTTAAATAAGATATTTCATTGATATATATCTTATTAATTTACGTTGTACCTAAGAAACCCTATGAGGAACGATGAAGGCAAGTGGTTTCCTATTATTTGGTTGATAAGGAAGTTATGTGAGCTCATGCAAAGCATCAACAAGTCAAGTAACATCAAGGGTATTGATGGAAACCATAAGAGGTATGAACTAGTTATGCTTACTTGTATAAATACTAAAAAGGGGATTCGGTAAGAACCCCTTCTTAATTGATATGTTAATAATAATGTTGGATGCATTTATATGAGTACTTTATAACTAAATAGGATATGGACAAGCTTTGGTTCTAACCCTTGTGGAAAAGAAGACTCATCATATACTTGGGTTTGCTCGTACTTTGTTCTTAGGGTTTGAGTAATAAAATGCCACGTAACAATAATGTTACAGGTCATCAAGATCCAGAACAAAATCGACAATTGCTTGCTAGGTTATGGGATGGAGTGGAAAGAAGGGGTGATGGAAAATGTTATCATCCATTGGTAGTCAATATAATTCATGATTATATATCATGCGGTCTTTATATTGAGATTTTTTGTAATTGTATATTGTATCATTTTTATTTTTGTTACTTAATCGACATGACTAACGTTCTTTGTTTGATGTTTTAATTGTAATTATAAAGCAAGGGCCTCCTAGGGCTGTTTCGAACATGGAGAATGTGGTAATTGCGGAACAACTAGCGCAGGAGGAACGTCAATGTAATGCAGGTCCTGCGAATGCAGGTCTTGCGAAGTGTTCTCTCTGTTGTGTTGCTGATAATGAACTTGAAGGTTATGAATGGTTTTTCAAACACAGCCATCACGCTGGTGTTAAGGTACGTATGTGATTATATGTTTCATCGATCGCATATATATGATTTGATTTATGTTGCTATAATATTTGTATTGGTATACGTACTTCATCATAAAAATAATAAGGATGTATTTGTTGTCGTTAATATTATGCTCTTCAAATATTTATATTAACCATTTTTTTTAAATTTTTTGTAACAGCTTGATAGATGAATATTTGTTACCGCCATCAAATAAATTACCTCGCACATACCGAGATTTAACTTCCATCATGAAATATGTTGGAATGGAGTATATATCAAGCAATTGATGCATGTCCTAATGATCATATTTTATATTATAATCAGTATGAGTTTGCAACATAATGCCCTATATGTCATAGCAGTAGATACCGAACAGATCAAGTAGGAACATGGTGAGTAACTTGCCTTGGCCATAGTCAAAGCGATGAGGAAAACTTGTTTTACAAAAGTCGCTCCAGGGTTTGATTTTCACGGCTGCCACGCAAATAAAACATTCGGCTATTAGCAATCGGAATTTCAGCTATACAGAGAGTGATAAAGAGAAATGTCGGGTTTAGTAAATGTTATTGGTACTTACTAGCGTAGATCTTGAAGGAATTTGATGGAATTTTCTAGATTATTTGTTTTGTAGATTTTCTAATAGCCCCCCGGGAGTTTGGGGGGTGGGTGAGTGAAGGAAGGGATGGGAGGAGAAGGAGATCATCAGCAGCAGCACGAGGGTTCAGAGGAGCCGACCAGAGTGGGAAATGCTTCTGCCCCGACAGTTATTCACATTCAGTGCACAAATGGATCGAAGTTTAGTGTGGAGACGTTCTTGGAAGCGAAGATTGGGTATTTTAAGGTGCTCTTGGCCGAAAAATGTGATATTCCTGCAGACCAACAATGATTGATTTACAAGGGCCGGATTCTCAAGAATGATAGTTCTCTCCAGAGCTACAGTACCTTTCCTTTTTCTCTTTTCCTCTATCGCACGTGTGGTATTATTAAATTTGGTATGATTCAAATTTTTCATCATAAGCTACAGTTTTTTAGTAACTTGTACGAACGCTGGCACCCTCCTGAGAACAAAACCCTGTAAGATGGATGGATGCATCCACCAAATGTCCATCAATTCTGTGTGATATTTTTCTGGAGTAGGTTTTTTTTGTTTTAGATAAGGGCCCATGGTGGGAGTAACTGATCATTCATTTATGGTCATTGGCCAACGCTTAAAAAAAATCATAGTGTTGTACATGTGACAGGGAAGTGTCGAAAATATGACAATACGGTCGTCGGATTTTTGGTCGAAATGTAGTTGTGGACCAATTTTGACCAAGGTTGTTGGGACCAATTCTTCCTTAAATATATATTGTAGTTTGGTGAGGGAAGTGAGATGGTTGTATGCTCCATACAACAATATAGAGACTTGTAAAATACCCCACTACCTTAGAGCTATAAAGCATTCAGGAAGTCTGCAAAAAAAAAAATTTAGTAATCCTTTCACCAATTGACACATTTGTACTGCATTCATAATCATCATCATCATGTAGACAAAATAATTAGACCAGCAAAAAATAGAATAAAATGAGACAACTGAATTCACGTGGTTCACCCCAACCTTGGGGTTACGTCCACCAAAGATAGTCTAGACCAAACCGTCCGGATTTTTATTTTTATTAGTATTCCAACAAGGTTACAATATAAGCAGTTCCAATACTGCAGCCTTTCAAGATACATCTCCTGAAATGGACACTACCAAAAAATAACCTTACTGCGAGGCCTTTCCCTTTTGAATAATATTAATTAGAACATCTCCAAGAATTCCAGTACTCGTATCTATTTCCATTTATTTAGACACATTTCGGTGCATATATTTATCTATATATATACAGGTTAAAAGACACCACGCTGTCCTTGTCCCCACTTTCAATAGTTTTATTAATGGTGGACGAGAAAGCTAAACAGAGGGACGATATAAGGTCAAAAGATAACCCAACCAGATGTAGCTATCAGGCACAGACAAAAAGTCATAAAATAAACAAGCCCACACAGGATTGTGCCAACCGGCTTGACAGAGCTCCGATCTACAAAAGAGAGATCGCAGCTTTGGACAAAACCCAGAACTGGTTAACCAATATAAAATATATAAGGTGAAAGAAAAACAGCAGGAATACCTCCCTTTTAACGCGCTTGGAGATCCTTCTACCAGAATCGCAGACAAAACTCCAAAGTTTCCCAGGCAAAAACGTGCCTATACAAGGATACTAAAACCCACTAAAACTGAAACACACTTGCCGCTCATCTCTTGCGGCTTATCTAGCACTGCAAGGGAAAAAATACAATAATGCAAAAGATCACAGACTCGGTAGTCTAACTAGGATCTCGGATACATTAACCAGTGTGAAAAAAGGGGCCAGAACGCCAATCAAATTACAAGGCACGCTGGGTTCCTACCCAATTACATAAAATATACTTCTATATCTTCAAAGCATACCAAAAGGGTGTATATAAAAAAAGGGGTGAAACATTTACGGCAAGGACAGGACTGAAACTTCTGTTTGATGCGCTGGGTTCATGAATTATATGACAGCGCTGAACCTTATAATCTGGATTCATAAATTATACAAGCATCTTCCAAGCATACCGAAAGGGCGTATATAAAAGGGAAGTATGCACTTATGAAGAGATAACCTCCCACTACGGCCCAGTCGCATTCATGTCCAAAGGATTTATACTTAGCAGGCAAGCAGAGGGTTATGGTCTCTTGTCCTCTGCATGCAAGAATCCCATAAGAACAAAAGGAACTAAAACTTAAATCTTACTCTTCACAGCTAGAGGGTTGACACCTGCCATGCGTTCCAGTTCTGTTTTTCTTAAAAGTAAACAAAAATGGGTCAAGACTGATAAAAAAGGAAAGATGCAAGCCAAGTCAAGTTTTTCAGTAGTCTCAGGCCACTCGCCGATTCTAGGTATAGCACAGTTAAATCCTCCACATAAAAACTGAATATGGAGGTTGATCAATTAGTCCTGTTGTAAAGGACAGCAACGCTGCTGAGGAATTAAAATAACCAGGTCATAACCATGCCCATTGTGGACAGAGGGGATCAATGCATAATAAACAATATATATATATACATTCAGACCCCCAGCGCTATGCTGTCGCAGTCAATAGATCACCGGAAAGTAATATATATAAATGTATTCAGATATTAGTGAAAACAAAACGCGGCTAGATTTTTGTTCAGAAGTTTACCACGAGCTTGAGGATACTGTGTATCCTGCCTCTAGTCAGAGCTCCCAGAGCTGTATCTTTCCTTCAACGTTGGCGCACCCTTTCCAGTCCCCACGCCAAGCCAATCCGGAAGCCTCCAGTCATAATTCTTACAACCATCCCTCTCTTTCAAGTGTGCTCCCCCCCTCCAATGCACCACCCTTCTAGGGTTTTTATAACAAAACATGGCTCTCCCCTTAATGCGTGCGCAGGGGAGATATTTTTTTAATGATAATAATAAAGCATTGAAAACATCCCTTCTATCACGGAATACTGTGAGCCAAGGAGTTTTAACGCCTCCTGGTCCAGCTTCTCAACGGTAAGAGAAATCATAAATATTTCCTTAATCTAAGCCTTTATTTTTTCCAACAGTTAAGGCCAGCAGAGGAAAATAACGCCTCCCTAAAAGGTGGCTCAAAAACCGGTCAGAGATTTTANTAATGCCTCCCTAAAAGGTGGCTCAAAAACCAGTCAGATATTTTATTAATATTCATCATAGTAATTCTGGCCATCGTGCTCTACGAGGTTTACACATACCTGAGCTAAGTAGTTATATACATATATTCAATGCATGTGACTAATTATAATATATATATATGTATCCTTTTACGGTATAATGTTCCTACCATATGAGAGTACTCTTCTATTTGTTTTTGCTATGTAGGGTTTCCTACTACCTTATGTGAAATTCTTTCACATAAGTATATATATATATATATATAACCTTCTTATATATAAATATATTTATATTGTTTTCCTTTCGATCCAAAAAGGTGAGGCGAAAATAGGCCTATGGAGCTAGCGCCTCTACCATCGAAATTTTAAGTAATACTTCTTGTCTCGAAAGGCTTGGTTCAACACTTTTGTCCCTACTTGTGTTAATTCTAAATCCCTCATTTTTCCTTAATCACTTATCTAACTTGTCGGTTGCTTCGGGTGGGGCGTTGGCACTTGAGCTCCTCACCCAGAAGCCCTTATACAATAATGTGCAAAAATTATAAAATATTCCAAGGCATATGGGAGGGATATTACAAGACTCATATTCTCAATACATTTTTCACACCATCCTATGAGGCATGGCGGGAATTTCCTTTAGGCCACTTGGGAAGATTTAATCACATCCCTAAAACTCATCCCTAAAACATCAAATCACATGGTAGGTTTTCCCCAGTTTGTGGCTCGAAATTACCTTCTGGAAATATGCTCTGTAGCGGTGATTAAATCTGGTCTAAAATGGAATTAAAAGGTCCATGAGATTGCACATCAATCACAAGCACTTATTGAAGATCCAAAACCGTGGAAAGGAATGTGCCTTTCCACGGTTTTTAATTTTTTTAAATTTCCTGGTTTCGTCGCAATATCGACGAACTTTCGTCACGGGTATTACAAAACCGTCGAAACCCTAGATGGCTTTTCACGATCACCATCTCTATATCGACGCAATTTCATGGAAAAATTACCGTTCAACTTGCATATTTCGTTGATAGAGATTGGTTTTCCACGGTTTCGCATGGAGAAAAATTTATGTTCAAATTCCAGAATTTGTGGATAGAGAGACAAATGTTCGTCGAAACTAAAACTAAAACAATTCCACTGGTAAAGTGCAGTGTCTTTAACGTTCAGAGAGCCCAGCAGAATTTTTATATTACATGTAGATTGAAACACGTGTTGAGCCTGCATTATTTTATCACTAGTACATGGAGGAGGAGGGGTTTAAGAGGATAATTTAAGACAAACATTTCATAATGTCTTAATCTTAACATTTCTATATTTTATTTATTTTATAATATTTATATTTCTAATTTTCGTCGCTAATAAGACAAAAGGAAAAAAATTAAAATGAGGGAAGGCAAATTTTGGAACGTAGGAAGGAAAATTTTGGGGCAATTTTCCATCCATATTCTTTGATTTTGAGCGGCTTAGGTTGAGGATGTATCTCTGAAGGGCAGAACGGCTTTGTTCACCTAATTTATACCAAGGATACGTAGGCCACATAGGGATTCATTCACCAAATTCATACGAAGAATACACCATAGCGGCCTGGGGTGAGTGAGCTCATGCTGCATAGGTTGTTGTTAAACAATTTCTGCATCTGTGGGTGCGTTGGCTATCTGGTAAGACAAACCCCTATAATCTTTGAAGGTGGGTAAGCTCGCAAGCTTGCGACCTACTTTTATCAGGCCATAAATTTCAAAGCGGTCAGTTGCTACATGGCCAATCGGGCGAACAAAGTATAGTTTTCCATTTTAAAAATATATTGTACCCTATATTAAGGGGGAGGGGGGGTTTAGCATTCCAAAGGGAAATATCATATTTCAGGGTTTTTTTAATTGATTTTTTAGTAGAAGCAGCTGAGCACCAGAGCACTAATGGAGTGGAGACTACGACAAGCATTACCGTGGTGCTACCAAGGAGATGGAGCCACTAGATTCAAAGTGATGGGTCTGATATATTCGCATGGCAGTGTGATTTCAAGTTCATGGGTCTATTATCTTCCTATGGCGGTCTGATTTCGAGTTCACAGGTATGTTATCTTCATGATTGCTTTCAACTTTATTTCTTTTAGACAGGGGAAGGGTTTTTCACTATGCTCCGGTCAATATCATGGAGACATACCTATTTCATTTGTCCTTTTTTTTTCTGCGACCCCATTCTTCAGGTTTGCAAGGTAGCCATGGTGAAGGTTTCGTGAGCGATTCGTTCTTGCATGATTTGAGGTATGTCTGGATTTGATTTGAGGTATGTCTGGATTGAATTACCATATTGTTGCACATGGTTTACCATATTGTTATTCAGGGTGGTCCACATACTTCTATAACTCAGGTACATCCCTCTGCATGTGGTCTTTACAATATATAAGGTATCACTTTGTTTCAAGTCAAATTCCGGTGATAATTTCAAGGATATAATCGTTATGCCAATCAAACGGTTCTCCACAAAATTAAAACCTTTTTTCTACCCATATTTGTTCATACTCAACTTAATATTCAAAGTGGGGTTTTCAATTTTAACAATAGGTTTGAGATACATAGGTTTGATCAATAGGTTTGAGATACAGTACGCCTGTAGTCATAATGGAAAACTTGATGGTTGTTGGGCTCCAATTAGGATTTGTTGTCTTTAATAAAGCCGCAATACCAACGATATGTAGGCAGGACATAGATGTGCCAGAAAGAATATTGAAGGGAACATGTCTTTAATCAGAGGGAACCTCAGTTGCTCCTCCAGCTTCTAAATATATTGCAAGGATGTTCCACCCTAGAACTGTAATATCAGGCTGCATTGGAGGAATTGTTAAAATATTTGTTTTGGAAACATTGCAATACCTTATAATGGATATATCAAGAGTTGTGGGGATCTGATTATAGCCTTCAGTATGTATGGAGTAAGACAATTCGAACCCTAAGAGGAAAATTATACCATCAACGGAGCTGGATTTGTATTTAATTCAGTTCTTGAAGAAATGGAAGCCACAGGGGACCTGAATGTGCATAATTTAGTTTAGTATTAGGGTTTTTCATGCAATGTGTCTTTCATCGTCTAAAATTCTTTGTTCACACAAGTAAAATTGTCGTATTGAAATCCTATGTTGTTGATTTGATGTATTCAAAAACTGTGGCTCCATCAACTGCATTCAATTGTGTACCAGGAAGAGAATAAAGGTATGGAGAAATGTCTTCGTCACCTTTGGGTGCATTATAGAGAATCATTCCTACTCCTGCCATAAAAACGGTTTCACCTTTCTCAAGTTTTGCATTGGCACCACGAAGGCACACAACTATTTTTTCTTTGACTTTGAGGGGATCTAGTGCTCCCAGGAAGTAGAGTTTTCTGCAACATTATTCCCATTAAAAATGTTAAAACATATCATCACAAAGAGGTGTACCTTTGACTGATTGAACTAATACTAATCCAACCCAAATTTCTTCTTTGGAAAAAAAAAGTGGCAGTTATGTAGCATACCCAACAATTTCATTTGCATGGGGGGCTCTCACGTCCACTGATGATACTAGCAGATACATTATTTCCCTTGGTGATTGGAACTGAGCTATGCTTTGTCCCTGGCCCCAAACAAAACATATCGAATATTAGAATGATTTTTATAGCAAAATGCATGGGGATCAGATTTGTTGATTTCAATACCCTTTATTTGAAAAACATAGATATCAAGTTTTCAATTTTATGGAAAAAAACAGAAGGGAAAATCTTATTTTTCTTTTTCAAATGCTCGGTTAAAAAAGACCTATACAATATGAAAAAATTATTCATCAATGAACCATTATATCTGATAATGATATGCAAAAGGGATTTAACATGAATAGATTGAAAGAATGAAATAAGTATAAGACTGTTAGCCTTATACTTACAGGTCTTCAGGACTAGCCTCATGTCACTGGTTAAATATTCAGATCTATTTTCACTTGAGTTTCAGCATACCATCCTAAATTTCATGCACTTGGGAAGCTTCCCTATTCTGCCACACTTCCAAAATGCGACAAACAACAGAATAGAGATCAGACCAATTTAAACCCAAGAACTTTTTGTTCTACAATACCCCATTTATGAACCCCACTAACGTCAATCAGTTCTGAAAGAGATCAGCCATTCCATGCTCTTCTTTGAATCCCTCATTCACATTTATAACACTTTGTACCACATGATATACCCATGATTCTAAATATCCTGTTCCTGTGGGAAGCTGAAAAGTTCCTCCTTGTGTAATGTGTATTAACTTATTTCTTATATTGAACATCAACCACGATGGGAAGGTTGTAGAGTGGAGAATCATGTGCCGAGTTTTTTGGTTGTCCCTTCACATCTTGGGTGACCACTTGCTTGTCTGTCATAGAATTTTTGATATGGGTTACTTCCTCTGTTAGAAAGTGGCTTGAGATATAATCTGGTCTCATTCTAAATAACATTCTTTAAATCAACTACAAAGTGAACCATTGAGGTTGTGCAGGAAGTGCCACTGTGATCAGAATAGATGAGCACATAGGTCTGTCAGGCAGTGCTTTATCTATTGAATAATCCCTAGACCAAGTAGATCTTGTAGAAGACAACCTTAAGAGGTGGTATTTTTGCAAGGGGTACTGAGTCTCATTTGGAGCAGCATATTGCCAGTTTCTTCCTTTATTACCCAGCCTTGGATGTTAGGAGTAAGGTAGACACTATTGCAGCCCCAATATCACATCTTGGATATTCGACAGGACCTCAAAGATCATGCAACCCTGCCACGATGAGGGTAGGCTGGGATGGCATGTCACTTTTAACTTTTTGTGCATGTGTGGTGTCCTACCTTTCCATCATTTTGTAAACTTTGGGATCTCACTATATGTGTTTGATTTGTACTTTTATTTCTCCTTGATTAGTTCTTAGTTTTAATTTCTCAGATGAGGCACAAGGGTTGAATGTTATGGTGTACTATTACATAATTGGATGTTATGGTGTACATAATTGAATGTTATGGTGTGCCATGGCATTATCAGTATTGCAATTATTGTTGTTAATCTGGGCAACATATACATTCTGGGCATTATCAGTATTATGTGGAGTGACTGCTACAGCAAGAAATTAATTGGATGGGAAATTTCCGGGACTCAGAATATCCAATAATCTTTTCCAGGCATGTATTTGTGCTTCTCATTATAAATATCATCCGTCTATTATTTTGAATTAATTTTCTCACCATTTTTCTATGTTATGTTTATTTAATAAAATGATGTGAATGGAATGTGAGATAACTAATAAATGCTGTGATTAAATGAGCCCAAATAAATCATGAAAAAGAAAACCATACACACTTATTAGTGCACCGACAGTCAGGGATTCAGTTGAGTTTCAAACAGTGGGTATCTAATTAGCATCCAAAGTACTTGTAGAAAGTACTGAACCAAGTCAGTGAGCATAATATCAAGGAAAGGTTAGCTCATAGCCAAGTGGGACATTTCAGGGTCTTGGGGTCAAATGAAAATCATTGTTGTTGCAAAGACAGTGAAATGCAACAATGTTGTATTTTGATTATGCACAAAATTTAAAATCTCTGATAGCCATGACAGTGAAATGCAATCTCTTTTAAACTGTTCATTTGTGCCAACTGTATATACAGGGATCCACAGAAAACCAACTAGTAGTATATCCTTCGTTTGGTGGCCATGTGGCATTTGTATTTTTTTTTTAAACACTTATAGCCGTCGCTTAACCGACGGCCTGCAGGTAATTTTTTTTTTTTAAATTTCAATCCCGTCGCTTAACCAACGGGTTTTTTTGGTGAACCGTCGCTTAACCGACGGGTTTTTTTGGTGAACCGTCGCCTAATCGACAAGTTTTTTTGGTGAATCGTTGCTTAACCGACGGGTTTCTTTGGTGAACCGTCACTTAACCGACGTTTCAGTTTTTATAATTTGTCGGTTAATAGACGGGTTTCTTTGGTGAACTGTCGCTTAACCGACGCTTACGTTTGAAGTTTAATATGAATGAAATTTTGGATAACCGACGATTTACATTCAACCAACGGTAAACTGAGCCGTCACTTAACCGACAGATTGGAAAGATGTCGGATAACCGACAATAATTCACCGACGCTTAAAAAAAACCATAGTGTCATACATGCGACAGGGAAGTGTTGAAAATCCGACAATACGGCCGTCGGATTTTTGGTCGAAATGTAGTAGTGTTAGGGTTATAAATTTCATTGCAGCCATTACTTAACATAAACAGTAATGAAACTTTGGGAAGAAATAGAATAGGCCTTCAAGGGTTTCATACCTGAAATTGAAGCTTTTTCAATGGCTGCACCTGGACACTTAAATAACCAGCATTAACAATTCAATGCAGATCTTACCTCTGTTTGATGACCAAATCACTTGGGAACTACCACGTTCCTCCCAACCATGACCCGAAATCGTTCCTGGTTCTAATCCGGATTCTCTCCGAGATGGAATCCAACATGCAAGAAACTTAGAGCTCCTAAGGTAGGGTTTCCTAACTAGTAATCAATTCTGAATCAATCCTCTTTTCCATGCAAGAAAATTTCTCCAAGAAAACACTTGGGATCAGAACAAGCAAAATAATAATTCTCCTAGATGAAAAATCAAAACCCCAAAGCCTTTGCTTGGCTTGAGTCTTTATAGGTATACTTTTCAGTCAAAGGGGAAGTTAAATCAAGAAATCATTGATTTGTTGATTTAACCCTTTTTAATTTACTGGAGTAATTTTCAATTCTTAACCTGGGAACTTTTAACTAATTCCTAGTTAGTCTTTCATAGATATTCCACTATTTATTAATCCTTTAATAATAAATAATAATTGGTGGAGCTTCTCTTCTTTCTTTATTCAATTATATAATTAATCGTAATTAATTATTTATACATACTATTTATAAAATACATAGTATTAAAATACTTGTTAACACTTGTTTTTGGGCATCATGTGTCATGATCCTTAGACTTAATGACACTTCTTTATGAATGTCAAGTAGATAGATGGCTCAGGTCTACTAGGCTAGGAAACTCTAAACATCCTTGCATGTTGGATTTCCCTCGTTTAATGTGGTAGTTCTTCAGTACTTGATGAGAATACAGAAATTTGAAATTTCATTTAATCACTTAAAAATAAGTATGATGAGATCAATATTATTCCTCGAGTCATTTTCACTCGGAGTTTATTTTAATATTTTCAGTAACCCCTAGCACTTACCAGAGCCCATACTCAATGCTTATAATAGGGAGTTACAAACATAGCGCAATTCCAGATCTCTCACTCAACACTAAATGCTAGGATGTACTTGTACGATACACCTAGGGATACAATGGCCAAAGATTCGATGCTCTAGAGATTATGCTCAACACCAACATGGAATGCTCCAGAGCTTATGTCCAACATTTCCAAATTATATTTTCATGTGTTCCAGATCTTTATGCTCAACACAAATGTAATTACTGTTGTGCTCCAGAGCCTTTCGCTCAACACAAAACATCTCATCGATCATGTGCTTCAGGGTCCATGCCCAACACAAGCATTTCATCAATCATGTATTTTAGGGTCCACGCCCAACACAAAACATATATATACCTATATATCATCAACAATTGGCTTACGCCCAATATAAAAAACAAATCATCATATTCATATGTAGTGGGGTCTTTGACCCAATATAAAATAAAACATCAATATAATCATCATGGTCAATAGGATCATGCCTATAAATGGTAGGTTCAAAATTCGAGATATTACACATAGTTGAGCCTGCATACATGTCAAACCATTTGCTCAAACTCTGTAAACCACGCCTCTATTAGGGAATTCCCAAGAATGGAGCTCGCACCCCATTTTCACCACACAAAAAAACAATATAAAAAGGATGGTTGTGAAGCCTTAGCATGGGTTATATTGGTTGTGCCAACATGGAGGAGCCACGCAGCCTTCACATGGGAGCATTAACCATTACAACTATCCTCCACTACGATCTAAATTTAAACCCGTCTTCTATAGTTTTGGCTTCAAGCTTTTGTGTGGAGTTTTAAACACCATGCCACCACCTTTTGTGTTTAGGTTAGAGAACCTTTTAGTGCTAGGTATTAATTATTTTTCCTTTACACGCAGTTAGAATAGGCGTAGCGACGACCCCCTACAATAAAAAAAAATAGATACAACGTGCATTAGTTCGTGAGAACTAACTAATCACAATTTCGCAAGATTTCCTTCCTTTTCGAGTGAGTCGTTAGGAAAAGAAAAACAGTCGCTCCTCCCCTTTCGATACAGATGTAAGTTGGCCTTGTTATTTAGTAAAATAAGAAACCAAGTAACGTAACATGTGTTGAAACATAAATAAAACAATATCAATGCATCAGTAAAACAGATAAAATATATAGATTTAGAAATACATCACTATATAAAAGAACTCTTAACATCATCATAAAACAAAAAAATCATACAAAAATAGAAACAAAACATGAACATAGGTATAATTCCTATAAAGGTTTGCAATTCTGAAGTTAAGTATAGATGCCCCTTAAATCTTAGCAATATATTTAGCCCTACAATTTCTTTTTATTTACGAATTTTAGGAACATTACAGGTGAGTATCCGTTATGTTCACTTAAGAAGTTATAACGGTTAGGATGTTCAACCGTCTGAGACGACTAGAAGAAATACACTAGTAGACATGGGAGATACTTGATTTATTTTACAAACCATAAATGTGAACAACATTCACACTAAAATAAACAGAAAAACTATAGGATTATGTATTAGGGACAAAATAGGAAAACTAGTGCCCCATACATAGACTTGGAATTTACTTGGGTCTTTCACATTTTTACAAAGCTTGAGCTCTCAATACTTTCCGAAACCACTAGCTTGTGCTCTTTCTCTCTTACTCTGTTCTTCTCCAACATGTTTTGTTTTTCCTTCAGATTTCTTCTACATATACAAAAACTTTATTTTTGCCTCTCTTAAAAGCTACTAACTAACATTAAAAACTGTAATAAAAATAATGCTCAATAAATACAAGGAAGTGTGCACCATGCATGCTTGTATGACTAAGTCCGCTAGGATTTGAAAGACTCCACTGATTCTAGTTCTTATCCTCAAATGACATATAAGACTAGTCTAGAATATTCACAGGTGTAGAAGACTGGTAACAAATTTTCCTCTTATTATTATCTTCATGATATATTGAATTCTTCCAATGAATCTCTGTTGATTTCCTTCTATTGTTATTATTCCCCTCCTTTCCTATCAATTTGCACACTGCAACACTCTTATAAGCATTTTCCTTAAATACAACATGCTCAGAGGTATCTGCATCAATAACATCCTCCTAGTTAAACTCTTCCATCTACTTAGATTTCCCAATGTTTCTGGATAGCTGAAACTCAAAGACCTTGTAAATATGATGATTCTCCTTAGATTTAGACCTCTTTTCTCCCTTGTACAACCACCCAAGATCTTTCTGCTATGATTTTCTTCGAAATTCCAATGATCCCAATCCCAAAATTCTATATAAGGCCGCTCAGACTGAGCCAATTCTGAGCTTTTGAGCTCCACACAGGTCATCAAAAAGGAAATTCCAAATTGAACTGACCCGTTTCTTGAACTCTGCATATAAGCCCACCCAACTCCTAAGATCGATCTAATTTAAACACTGCCTTATCGGTTATTCCCCTTTCAACACCAGCACCCTCCTCTCTTATAGGTCTGGAGAGATCACTCCTGTAATTGTTTACCAATAACACTTGTAACTATTTACCAATAAAGTGAAGTTAAATATAAAAAATACTAAAGATTAACTCTGTGTCGACAATGGTTTTTTTGGGAGGGTTTTAACAAAGTGGTACAGAAGAAATTGAACTCCCACCCATCGAAGTTGTGAAAACCAACGATTTACGAATCCTCGAGGAAAATGCTTTACAAAGACAATTTTTTATGCCATGGTTGACAAGATGGTTTGAATTAGAATCACATCAGGATTTTAAAAATAAAAAATATGAACGAGACAAAACTTTGTATATAATAGAAATTCATGAACGCGTTAAAATTAAAGCGCTCTAAATTCTCTATCAAACTCCGATCTGGATGAGTTTCGTTTCATTGGTTTTGATGAGCGAAAACGGTTAAGTTTTGTTTCATTGGTTTTCATGAGCGAAAACGTTAAGTTTTGTTTCATTGACGTTGATGAGCGAAAGAGACGTTTTATTGGGAAGATTGCGAGCTATTTGCTGGACCAAAGGACAAATTCTAAGTCTGAATTGGGACTTGCAGGTTGCATATCTTGAACTCTGTCACAAAAATGTGAACAGAAAGAAATTCACAGATGTAGATGTATCTTTTATTTTAAAGGTAGCATCTAAGAAAATGAAACAGCCGATAGAAAGAGATTTGTACGCCAATCTTTAATGGCGTGTAATAAAGAGTGGACGAGAGGATTCATGTGCCAAATTGATGTTGAAATCTCTGTAATAAACAACTGTTCTTATAATATTGAAAAAAGAATGGAAGCCTTTAATAACAAATGTAATAAATAGTTTTATGAGAGGATTCCCCCACCTACCTGCTTGATGTTGAAATCTCTGTAATAGACAACAGCGTTAAAAATATAAAATAAGAATTGGGGCTTATAAGAACACGTTTCTGGAAATAGAGGATTCCACTATGGACACCTACTCTATATACGCAATTACAATAATGAGCTAGATTCATGAAACATGCAGAGTTCATATAATCTGAGATTCCTCTTGGTAATTGTAGTTTTGAGTGACATTCGGATGATTACAATTGATAGTCTCACATCATGAACTACGGGTCTAATACCATCCAAGGCTAACCATGGGTTAGCCAAAACAATAAAGACTCATGAAACATGCAGACTTCATATAATCTGAGATTCCCCTTGGTAATTGTAGTTTTGAGTGACGTTGGCGATTACAATTGATAGTCTCACATCATGAACTACGGGTCTAATACCATCCAAGGCTAACCATGGGTTAGCCAAAACCATAAGTCTTTAGTAAGTGGTTTGTAATACCCTAAGAATTATTAATTTATTATTAATTTGGTTGAAAAATATTTTAACTATTCTTTTAATTTTTAAATAAATTAAAGAATAAAACATTTTATAAGAAAACATTTTTATTTAATAAAATATGTTGAAATGGGACAAAAGTGGATAGTTTGCTGACCCACAAGAGGAAAAGACAAGTGAGTGACAACTCAAGATGCAAAAGGCATCATACCAAAAATTAGGTCACAACTCCTAGTTGAGTGCTAAAGAGCAGGAGGCTCATAAATAACTAATTATTAGGCAAAATACTATATATTAGTATGTCCAAAAGCAAGAAATGGCGTATTGAAGGATTTTGCTCTCGAAGGTTCTGGAGCAAGTAACTTGGCTGCTCTAGGAGTTGGCTGGGAGGAACAACTTCTCCACTCTTGTTTTTGAAGCATTCAATGCCACGTTCATAATCTATGTTTTTAAATGATTGTAGAATGTTTAAATTCTAGATCTAAAATAGATTGATGTAGGACCTAGTCTATATCAGTTAGTCTAATGATGTCATGATTGAATGTTTACTAGAATTAGGGAATTCTAGGATTAAACGTCTATACTTGGATTAAGAATTCTGGTTTCATTTGAAAATTGAATTATGCACATAAATGGATAAGAATTGTCTATTTCTAATTGGTATCGTTTATCTCTAAAGTGAATCGTCTATTTCATGTTTGTATCATTTATTACCAAATGTTTCATATATGCGTGATCTAGTAATGCATTGTTGCCCTCCTTATTTATATTAATTCCATTGTCTGTATTTTCGAATTAGTAAAAGGTAAAATTCATAATCATGATAGTATTAGACTACTTTACTTCACATTTAAACAAAGTAAGAATTATATAAATATATATGTATATATGTCCTACCCTCTAATATTTAAAATGATCAAGAATATATATATATATATATAGACATGCAGATTTTTAACAGATATAGATTTACTATAGGATGCACCCATAAAAAAGTATTAAGGAAAGAGGCATATCAATTACAAACAATCCTTACAGAGTAACCCTATTTGACGAATTATAATATAAGAAACATAAACAATCTTACACAAATATTGCCTTCTCTTTTGTATCGAGGATTCATAAATACTTTAAAGAACTTTACAGACCACAGATCCACAGTAAAAGAAACAAACTATATATTAATCTTCTAGCAGAACAATGATTACATAGACTAGTCGTAGGAATCTAAGAAACATTACAATCGGATCATGGATTCAAAATCATATAGTCTAAGTAAACAACACAACCAAATCAAGGATACAAGGCATACACCATTTACAATTTAGATAACCTAAATTGTAGATCTACTGTATTAAAACATGAAAGATAAATTATCTAAAGTCTAACAGGCTACCAACCATAGTAGACAAATCAAATCAAACCCAAGATTTTTGTTAAGACAATATTTCCATTTATTGCATAAATAACCACATACGGATCAAAGCTCCTTAACTAGAGCTATATTATCCACAAAATTAAATCTAGAATCAAATCTATTCATAGTTCCAACCTACACTTTAGTTGTTATAGTTGTGAATAGTAAGCTTTCATTCCTCAAAGATCGGTGTTAAAACTCTGAATGATGGCAACCGAGCCTTACAAAATTCTAATGCTATCTTCTTTACAGTAAATCACAAACCCTATGGATCGTTTATTTAATTCAACTTAAAAAAGTAAAGATAGGGTTGTAAGTCCACATCGCACAATCTACACATAGGCAAATCATTGGTATAGTATTCACACATATTCATCGTATTCATCATACAATCACAACATTAAAACTTTAAACAAAAGTACTATATTGACGGCCATAGGACCATTAACGATGGCAAACTTGTTGGTTTAAAACAAAAAAACATACAGATAAATCTATAAAGCAGAAAGGATCATTGGAATCTCACAGCCGAAGACTGGCACCATTTTTTATTAATAAACAAAATGCACATTAAATAGTGGCTGTAAGACCATCGTCGATGGCTTCCACATTATTTTAAAAATACCAACACTTAAACAGTAATGGGAATAAGACCAATCAAATGGCACCCAAACCCTGTTAGGGTTACAACTAAAGACGGTATATTACAGTGTTGTAGTAATGGCTGCAAAATTCGGCGCAAGACCAAACCCCAGAAGGGTTTACAAAACACTTATGCAATTAAATCAAACACTTATCTTAACAAACGTTGATGGCTACATTTCGAAACCCTCATGACTCGTGCCCAATATGACCTGCAACCAAAGTAAGGTCACAGTAAGGTTGGGTCAGCATGTTGTTCGAAATATTAACAATGAAAACCAGACGATTAACTAAGGATGAGCCGAGTTTACCTGGGTGTTTGGAAATGCGGGCCTGGAAGGAGGTGATCATGTTGGCTCCCTCTCCAACACCTTAACCTATACATTTTTCATTACAATTAAAAACAATACACCTTGTAAATTAATATCAATGGAGAAAAAACAATGTAGGTTAACAACCTTACCTCGACGTATTGCAGAGAGGGGGAGGGGTCGGCCCCTCTGGAGCACCCTTATCCCTCCTCTTCCTGCAACACAATAAAAGAAAAGTCACTTATTGTTAATGATAAACCATTACAAACAAAATGCAGAAGTTTAACTTCAAAATAAAATGAAACCCTTACCTGTAACAGATAGTGTAAAAATCAAAGTCATGGTGAGCATAAACTCTGCTCTACAGTCCTCCAAGGAAGTCGATAAGACCAAATAACACCTCGAGAAGGTTAAAACAGAACAATGTTAACACTTGTCAAAACCAGGACCATCACTCAGTAAACAGAACAGAGCTCGACAGCTCTTGTTGGCCACACGAAAGTCTAAGAGACTCTTTCTTTCCACAGTAATCAGGGCAGAGTCCTTCGACTCATGCTGACTACACAAAAGATCAAACAAAACCACTAGTACATTTCCACCACGAGCTAAGAAAAACTCGGCTCTGTTTTTCCCACCCAAACCAACCGGCAAATGAGGCTTCGAACAAGAATCAAGCACATTAAACCACAGTCTGAAACCCCAAATCCCATTTGAACAAATGGAAAGTGGAAGAGTCGCCACGTATCAGAGTAAAGGACCTAGTTGCACTGTCAACTCGCATCCAAGTCACAAGTTTAATGCCAAAGTCAACCAAGGACAAGCACAATAATAATCGACGACATAATCATTTAAACCATAATCATTTTAATCAAACATTGTATTATAAGAAAATGCTAAGAACCTTCATGGTGTTGGGACCATGGCATGTAATTCCATGGTGCATTATGCCAAGAACCTTATACCCTTAATACATTACAACCACGATGTAAAATACATACTAACTCCTCCCACAGAACTTCATTGGGCTTTCCATGAAAGAAGGGATTCATTGAGATTTAAGTGGGGAGTTAGACTCACATTGATCGTTCTTATCTCCTTCATATTTAGCCTCATGGGAGGTTGAAGTATTGATAGTATAAAGTTAGTTTACATTTTTTTTTGGCAAGTGGCACCCCTTACTTGTAGGGTTTTCCTTTGGCTAAGAAACCACGAACCAAGGGAATCTAATCCATCAAAATCACCCGGGGATCGCAACCGGCCTGGACCACGCCTACCCTTAACATTGATGGATTTTTAGTATCTGCAGGGTTTCGAACCAACAACCATTCATCTTAGGGGTTTCTTAACTCATCACTTACCACTGACTGTTCTACATCTCGCATATTATAAAGTCAATTTTACATTATCAACAAAGAAGATCCATGATATTTCAAGTTTTTCAATATAAATCCTTCAACCTTACCACCGAATATGACTTTCCTTTGTCGCAATGAATCAATTGGACTCAAGCAAGGTTACAGATGTGAAGTATCAAACTATTGATGAACCAAGTTACCAAGGCACTAGTACAATCCTTCCTAATGTAAATAAATGAGTTGGAATCAAGAACAAAAGAACCAAACTAATGAAGAATCAATAATTGGACTTCACTACTAAATGCGAAGCATCATGTCAATGAAGAAAATAGGTAGCTAGGTGCTAAACACTTTAGTATAGACCAAAAGCCGTAACAAATAAGTATCATAACCAATGGGGTTTGACTTGTCAAAATTAGGGAAATGATGACATCCCTTCAACTAACATCAGCCCATAAGAATACCATTAAGTCCTTAGACTTGAACCAAGGATAACTCACATGGAGTGTGATACAAGACTTTATTTGATGCGAACCAAAGAAAAAAAGTAACTTCAGCAACAACCTCAACCAAAAAACAATGGAAGGAAAAGTCAACTTTTTCAACTAACATCAGCCCATAAGAATACGGCGATCAATATTTCTTATGCACCGCAGTATTCAATGCGGCGGCTACTGCGGTGCATACCGTCGGATCTCAGTATGCATTCAATGCAGCGGCTGCTGCGGTGCATACCATCGGATCTCAGGCATACTGAGATCCGACGGTATGCACCACAGCAGCCGCCGAATTGAATGCTGCGGTGCATAATATATATTGATCGCCTAAGAATACCATTAAGCCCTTAGACTTGAACCAAGGATAACTCACATGGAGTGTGATACAAAACTTTATTTGATGCGAACCAAAGAAAAAAAGTAACTTCAGCAACAACCTCAACCAAAAAACAATGGAAGGAAAAGTCAACTTGAGACTAGTTGTAACATTTTTGCCAATGGAATTCTCCTTTCAAACATGTATTATCCGTTTGTCTTTTTTTTTTTAAACTTCTCATTTCTAACATATAGTTTCCATTTATCCTCTTACTTTTTCCATAGTCCATATGATCGCCCCTACCACTCATTAAAAACATTGCAGATAATGAACTTTTTTTTTTATATATTCTTCCTCTGTATAAAAAAGTAAACTTTTCAATGGTCAATTCTCCTTGGAATACAAATCCTCAACACCTACATTTAAATGATGACATATTTTGTCACTTTCGCACAGTAACATTCAATGATTACTCTACATCCTAGCATTTAATGTTGATGTTGTTGCTAGAAAGAATACAAACAATTCTATTGACTATTGAATCTGATCTAGTGGTTTATATACTCTCACATTTAATTATTACTCTACATCTTATCATTTAATGTTGATGTTATTGCTAGAAAGAATATAAACAATTTTATTGACTATTGAATCAGATCCAATGGTTCATATACCCGGAACAGTACTTTATTGACTATTGAATGAGATCCAATGGTTCATATACCCGCAACAGCACTTTAGGGTGAGGGTGATTATTGAATGCCCATTCTTCAATCCTTGTGTCGAATTTCTACATCTCATATATTAGTGAAGCCTACATTAGTTTTCGTATCAAATAAATCGACCAATTTAATCATATACTCACTGAAAAGTTAATTTGTTAAATCACTTCAGTTCAATTACGTTATCACTGATTGGGATTATCCTACTGTGAAATATTTAGAAATTAATACACTGCAGCAATGCACTCCAACAATCATTTTTTGAAATTAAATACTCTGGAGCAGTGCACTCCAACAATCATTTTTTGAAATTAAATACTCTGGAGCAGTGCAGTCCAACAATCATTTTATAATTATGTCTAAATACATTCTTTGAAAATTGTGATGTACAAACATTTTCTTTTGGAGATATCTAACTATGGGACTTTTTTTCTTTTAGACTGATTTTCTGTCTGAATCTGGTGAATTTAATCTATAAAATCTGTAATTTCTATTGTTTATTGAGAGATTTTAAGCTCGGAAATGAAATCAGGCAACAGAAAACCCTAACACCCACACTCTGTAAATCTAGCGGTGTTTTTAAAGGTTTTAAAAATTCCTGGCAAAAAAGGGGTAAAAACCAGGTCAAAGGGGTAAAAACCAGCCAAAAACAGAGGTCAAAAAGTCCCTATTTAGACAACTGGTTTTTTTTATCAGTTTGCTTTAACATCCCATCCATGTTTAGCTAACTGTACATTAAAGAAGATGAAAGAAAGCAGGTAGCTATCATTTTGCTGAGTACATTGAGATATTCAAACATCCAGAATTGAAGTCTTACATAAGCATTAGGAAAAATGAAACTTTTGCTGATGTGAATTGCATAGTGATCACTGACCTAAAATTGTAACAGCCAAGAATTTGGAATTTCAATCCAAGTTTCAGAAATATCTTGTAACCATACATCATATGTCAAAAACCTGCTTGTTTGAGATTGATTGAAGATATTTCAATCAATAAAACCTGTAATCGTCCAGACCGCATCTCTGCCTTTGAGAGTCCTTCCAACTCGTTCATTTACAGAGAATGGAGTTATTTCGGTCCGGGCAAGCTGCCTGGCAATGAGTTCATGAGGTGGGATCCTCTCACAGTCCCCTCCATCATCATCATCACTGCTATCATCCTCAATTAACCCATGACTTCTACTCCAATAATTCTCGTTCTTTTTCTCCTCCCATGACATCTGAGACCAGTCTGGGATATTCACAGGTGCAGAAGACTGGTACCTCATTCCCCTCTTATCATTCTCTTCATTATATGATTCCTTCCTATGAATCTTTACTGATCTGCTGTTATTGTTATTATTCCCCTCCTTTCCCATCGATCTGCAGACTGTAACACCATTACAACCATTTTCCTTAAACCCAACCTGCTCAGATGTCTGTGCATCAATATCACCCCATATATCCTCCTCATTAAATTCTTCCATCCTCTCAGATTTCTCAATACTTCCGGATTGGTGAAACTCAAAGAGCTTTTAAATATGATGATTTTCTTTAGGTTTAGGCTCTCCCCAGCATCGATTATCTTCCCTCTACAACCACCCAAGAGCTTTCTGCAATGTTTTTCTTCAAAATCCCAATGATCCCACTCCTAAAATTTCATGAGGCCACTCAGATTGAACCAATTCTAGGTTTTTTGGGCTCCACACACAGCTTTTTCACAAATTTTTCCCAAAATTGCACTGACGCAACTCCTGATCACTGCATATGAGCACGGTCAACGCTTCAGAATCATCTAATTTCAAGACTAACTTCCCCTCCCTTCTTATAGGTCGGAGAGTTCATACTCATAATGGTTTAAGAATCAAATGAAGTCTTTAAAAACTAAATATTACTGTGTTAGATATTTGGTTTTTTTGGGAGGGTTTTAACCATAAAACCATTTCATCCGTAGAAATTCGACTCCATGGAAGTTGTCAGAACCTACTATTTGGGGTTCCTCGTGGAAAATGCCACACCGAGTCATTGACAAATCTTCACTTTTGATGCCATGATGATTCCATTGGATTGTCTGTAAGATTCTTTTTGAATATGTCATGTAAATTATTGGTTTTTTCATATGGGGATTTTGATGATCTGGATTAAGCTACTCAAATCAAATTGCTTGTAGTTTTGGTAAGTTTTAAATCTAAATTCGATAGAAAATTCGACAAATTCTATTCGAATTTAATCTTATTCAAAAATTTGAAAATCCAAAAAAATCATTAATCACATTTAATATTTATTGTTATAATTCAATATACTGGGTAGAAAATAAAGCAATTTGAATTCTATATCAAAATCAGATTTTTATGATTAACATAAATTTATGTAATATAATGTTTATAGTTTTAATTTATCTAATTTGTGTAATTATATATATAAAAGGAGGTTTAATCCTAACTTGGAGGATCAGAAGTATCTCTCTGTAGTAACTAGTTCACGGTTAGTTAACTAATATAGCCAAGATTAAAACCAACTCTCATGAACTCCATAGCTAAAGAGGGCTTTGGTTTATTCCTAAAACTCCATGGGCATAAAGGGTTGCCATCTTGTGTGAGTCTATGAGGGTTGAGGATGAAAATCACTTTTTCTTAGTGTCTTGCTTACACCCACAATAGATCTGAGTTTCAACCTCTTGACTTGCCAAAACTATAGTGAGCTTGAAAAGATTCTTGACAAGCTTTTTGAGTACAAGAACAAGATTTTAAACTAAACCAAGTATTTTCCTTCTTTTATAAGAATTCTTTTTAAAAATATTTTATTATTTTTTATAAAGAATACTCTAAGCTATAAGATGAGCACGAAAGAAGCTACACATCTCTACCTGAATGGGCTATACAATGGATCTACCTTAATGAACTATACAATGGATCTCTTAGAGAGTAATTAGATTTTATTTTCATAATTAAATTTAAATTGAATTAGATTAAATTTTTAGATACAAATAAAGTTCCATCATAATTTAAATAAATTGAATTAGATTAACATTTTCTCAATATTATCTTTATAAAATTTGTAGATAAATTACAATTTTTTATTGTTAAAATTGTATTATTGCATTTTCAAAAACATAAATTCAATGCTTTCAAATACCCTAATGCACTTACATTATTAATATCAATAACTGATATCTGTATTTCCAATTATTAATATCTATAACTAATATATGTATTTCCAAAGACTTTTTTTAATATTTAACCACATTTTTAACAAAATATCAAAATAATACTAAAAAATCCAAATTATCCAATGTTTAGACTACTGATCCAAACAAATAAAAATACATAAAATTATCCAAAACAAGAAATAATAAAAAACCTAATCTTTTATATCCAGATATTTAAAAAAATCAAAATTATCCAATGTTTAGACTACTGATCCAAACAAATAAAAATACATAAAAATATCCAAAACAAGAAATAATAAAAAACCTAATCTTTTATATCCAGATATTAAAAAAATCAAAATTATCCAATGTTTAGACTACCGATCCAAACAAATAAAAATACATAAAAATATCCAAAACAAGAAATAATAAAAAACCTAATCTTTTATATCCAGATATTAAAAAAAATCAGAATTCTAAGCCATTGAAACTCTTATTTTTAATACATATTTGGTCAACTGCTTTCATCGATCTTGATGAGTGAAATAAACGTTTCGATCGATATTTTGCGATGTGCTGGACCAATAAACATGACCGAACAAATTCCAAAATTTGAGCTGAAGAGAACGCATATCTTGGACTCTGAGCTGTGCGAATAGAAAGAAATTTCCAGATGTGCATTTATTTTTTTATTGTAAAGTTGGGCATCGAAGAAAATGAAACCACTGATAGAGAAAGATTTGTACGCCAACTTTAATGGCATGTAATAAATAGTTGGCGAGACGATTCAAATACCTTCTTGATGTTGAGATCTCTGAAATAAAAAAACAACCGTGTTTAGCATATAAAAATAACAATTGAGGATTGCAGTATGAACAGAACCGGATCTCATTGCGTCTGAAATATTATAGGCTCTCTATTCAACATTGATTATACACAAATTCAATATCGAGTGAGATTTATGAAACACGTAGAGATTACAGAATGTGAGATTCCTCCGGTTAAATATAGGTTTGAGTCAAGCTCATAATTAGAAACGTATATTCAATTACTAACATCAGCAATACCATCCGGGGTTTGTGCAAAGCCGGGTGCAATATAGGTGTCCAGACAATAAATATGTGGAAACTTGGATTTCAATTATCTTTGGGAATCACATCAATTAGATCCAAATCTTAGGTTTTTATAAGAGTTTAGAGGAATCAATCTCTCTAGGTGCAAACCTCTTTGGACAACTTTATATATATATATATATATATATATATATATATATATATATATATTCAACAGCCNATGGACCGAACGTACATGTTTGTTAAGGATGGTCCAACAGTTCAACACCCAAGGAAGCCCATGGTTTCTGTCAAACCACCATCAATTAAACTAATGGTATAATCAAATATTTCTATATTTTTAACACTCATTGGCCACCCATGGTTTCTCTCAAACCAACATTAATTAAACTAATGGTATAATCAAATATTTATATATTTTCAACGCCCAAAGCCGCCCATGGTTTTTGGCAAACCACGATCAATTAAACATTGTTTAAAAGAGAAAAAGCATTTGCACTAGTAGTTGGGCAAGTAATTTAAACGAGAAAAGCATTTGCACTAATAGTTGAGTAATAAATTTGTATTTATTTATTTATTTATTTTTATTTATTTATTTCATATCAATATTATTATTTATTTATTTCATATCAATATCATTTGTTTTATTTTTACAAAGATAAGAGATTTAGAATGAAAACTACATGACTTTTAATTTTTATTCTTATCAATATTATTTTTTATTTATTTCATATTAATATCATTTGATAAGAAATTTAAAATGGAAAGTGACTTTTAATTTTAATTTTGTGTAGGGTGACATGTTGGATGTAAAATTTATTATTATTTTATTTGAGTGTCACTTCCCCATAGCTGAAGAGCCTACACAAAACACCATCAATTAAACTTTGTTAAAAAGAAAAAAGCATTTGCACTAGTTGTTGTGCAAGTAAAGCATTTCCACTAGTAGTTGTTCAAGTAATTTACAGGAGAAAAGCATTTGCACCAGTAGTAGGGCAATAAATTTTTATTTATTTATTATCTTTTTATTTTCGTATTTCATATCAATATTATTATTTATTTGTTTCCTATCAATATCATTTGTTTTATTTTTACAAAGGATAAGAGATTTAAAATGAAAACTCCATGACTTTTAATTTTAATTTTGTGTAAGCTGACATGTTGGATATAAAATTTATTATTATTTTATTAAAACTCTGTAACAACATCTCTCCCATATTGGGCTCTCAATGATATAGAAAGTGAATTTTAATTTATTTATTTATTGCATTTTTTCATATCAATATTATTATTTATTTATTTCATATCAATATCATTTGTTTTATTTATACAAAGGATAAGAAATTTTGAATGGAAACTATAGGATTTTTAGTTTTAATTTTGTACATGCATATTAGGTATAAAATTTATACTAAGTTAGAGAGCACTTCTAAACACAATTATTTAAGTTTCAATAATATAACTAAAAATATAACTAAAAGTAATCCAATTAAATTAAGATTTTGGACCTTTTCTAATCATTTTTTTAACCATTTGACGTACTTCAATCACACTATTTAGTTTTAACCAGCGTAGATCCAAATCCTAGTCTCTATCAAGTGTCGAGATGGATCAAATCTCTGGAGGTGCAAACATCTTCCTAGGTATAAATTGATTTGATTCAAACATCTTTTTATTTAATGTCCACATATAATTTTATTATTATTAATATTTAATATTATTTATGACCTACATATAATATTTTTTTATTTTGTTAGGAACGAACATTGCATCGTTTCCCTACTCCTACAATCATGGGTTGTTTAGCAGGTCTTGCACATGGTCTTAAAACCATTTGCAAGGCCCTCCTAAACCATGTACAATTAAATCATGGGTTGTTTAGGAGGCTTTGCACATGGTTCTTGCACACGGTCTTAAAACCATTTGCAAGGCCCTCCTAAACCATGTACAGTTAAACCATGGGTTGTTTAGGAGGCCTTGCACATGGTTTTAAAACCATGTGCAAAGCCTCCTAAACCATGTACAATAAAACCATGGGTTGTTTAGAATGTCTTGCACATGGTTTTAAAACCATGTGCAAGGCCAACATTTTTTTGTGAATAATTAAATTTTGTGTTTTTTCTTGACCCACATGTTTTTTTTTACGGATAATTAAATTTTTACTTTTTTATTGTTTTGTTAGGTAGGAAGATTACAACATCTCCCCCATATTAGATTGTTTTTGTGGCCGACATTTATTTTGGCATATTAGAAAATTTAGTTTTCATTAATAAAAATAACTTTAAGAAAGTGATATTATTTTTTATTTTGTGTTACAAAATCTCTCCCATAATATTCACTATCACTATTATTTTTTGCTGACATGTTACAAACTTTACATCACGTTACAAGATCTCTCCCATAATATTCACTATCACTATATTATTTTTTGCCGACATGTTAATAACGTTGCATCACGTTACAAGATCTCCCCATAAAGCCAAATATATAATTTGAATTTTTTTAATCATATTTTCTTTGGAAAGTACTTCAATCATATTATTTAGTTTTCAATAGTTTTCAATGATGTAACTAAAAAATAAGCCAAATCTATTAAGATCTGGACCTTTTCTAATCATATTTTTTGAACCATTTGTTCTGTTTAGGGTACTTCAACCATACTCAACATGTGAAGAATTTGGATTCAAATCATTCTTGAGAAACACACCACCTGGCTTGAGTGACGTAACTAAATATACCCAACCTGCTGTATATGAGTATACAACTGTCTGATGAGTAGTGGTGGAGTGCTAAATTCGGGGAAGTTTATTTATTAAGAATAATCATGTAGTTTACACTTCTCAATGCCCCTCGATGAAATTAAAGGAACATAAGATGAACACTACAAAATCATAATACAAAATAGATAGAAAAAGAGAACATAATATGAACGCTACAAAATCATAATACAAAATAGATAGAAAAAGAATTTGATGGTTTACTCTTCTCAATGAGCCTTGAGCGAATTAAAGGAGTATAATATGAAAGCTACAAGATCAGAAATTAAAGGAACATAATATGAACACTACAAAATCATAATACAAAATAGATAGAAAAAGAATGAGATGGTTTACTCTTCTCAATGAGCCTTTAGGGAATTAAAGGAGTATGATATGAAAGCTACAAGATCATAATACAAAATATGGGTAAATTTAGGTTTGGCATAGTTGTGAAGGGAGATTATTTGACTTTTCAATTTTGATTTATCTAAATAGGTTTTTATAAAATGCCATTTAAGATAGTTTTGATGAGTAGTATGTGAAAAGGGAGTGCAATATAAAAGGTCAATAAGATAGTTTTGATGAGGAGTATGTGAAAAGGGAGTGCAATATAGAGAAGTGTCCCATCATATATGTGATAAAAGGTATATGTAATGAAGTGTAAATGAAATAGGATTGTGAAACACATTTTAAATATAGAGGTGAAAAGTGTGTAATATTGAAATATAATGTTTGTATCCATCATTTTGACTATGGGAAGGGTTAAATACAAATTTCATTTCATAGGATATTATTTAAATTTATGATTGAGAAATGCATGTGCAAGTGCATAATGTAAATCACATCAAAATTAAAACCATATACACACTATGCATATATAATGGTATTTATCATAGGAAGTAAAACCATTTCATTTATTCGTAAACTAAGAGAATACTTATCTTTAAATAGAGAAGTTCCAAGAAACTTGATGTGTAACAACAATTTTCCAGCCCATTGTAGGTGTTAGTTGTAGATACTACCTCCAAGCCGGGCTATGAGGTCATCAAGACAAAAGAATCCTATGGGATTCTCTCTCTTATCCCAAAACCCATTTTCTCTCATGCTTAGCCAAAATTCTCACCACTAAGAATTTACAAAAATATCACTCTGCCATCCTAGCCATGACACCTAATTTCACTAACTTGACAATACCATAAGCACATTCGTTAATAAAGGGGTGGTTAAAAATTAAAAATTTCAAAGCCAATATATTTGTGTGATATTAGGGGCGGAGGGGGTTTTTCAAAACATAGGGTGTAATATGGTAAAGGGGGAGGGGGTTTTGAGGTGTAGGGGGGTGTCGTTGAGGCGAAATGTTTCATGAGTGTATCCTTTGATTGCTTCAAGGTTTAAGCACTGATTCGAGCACTCCGAGCTCTTCTTGTTTTTTCCCTTCGGGATTTAGTTGTTAATTGATTAGGGTTTTTCTAGTGATCAATAGATGTTTTCATGCTTTCTCCATACAGTTATCGTTCTGCTACAGGGATAGAAGGTTTCGATCTTTTTGCACACTTTTTGTGGTTCTATTGTTCGGGGTTATTCTAGTAATCGATTAGGTTTACATTCGTAATTGATAGATTTTTTTGTGTTTTGAGGTGAAATGTTTCATTTTTATCCCTATCCAATGATTTATGCTGCTATGGAGCATTGCTTCTGATGTTTAGGATTATGCTCACATTTTGCTTCAAGGTTCGAGGGTTTCGAGCTCTTTATGTTTTTTCCCTTCATGATTTTGTTGTTAATCGACCAGAGTTTTGCTGGTGATCAATAGAGATTACCGTCTTTTCTCCATACAGGGGTCATTCTGCTACATGGATAGAGGGTTTCAATATTTTCATGGTTCTATTGTTTGGGGTTCTGCTAGTAATCGATTGGGTTTATGTTGGCAATCGACAAAGCTTTTTGTGTTTGAGGAGAAATGTTTCATTTGTATCATGATCTCGTGCTTTATGCCACTATGGAGTGTTGCTTTTGATGTTTATGATTATGCTCATGTTTTGCTTCAAGGTTCGAGGGTTTCGAGCTCTTCGTGTCTTTCCCCTTCGATATTTTGTTGTTAATCAATTGGGGTTTTGTTGGTGATCAATAGATATTTTCATGCTTTTTACATACAGGGATCATTATGCTACATGGATAGAGGATTTCGAGCTTTCCGTGGTTCAATTATCCAGGGTTCTGAAAAAACACCTTGTTTCTTGTATGTTACAATTAGTTTCAGTTTTACGATCTGAACTCTTTGGATTGGACAGATTAGAAAGATTGGATCATTTGGATCAGAAGCTGAAAGAAACTGGGAAATTATTACAACGGAATAACAAAATAATTTTCCTACTATAACCAAATACAGATCCATCATCTTACCTTACTGGGGATGAAATTTATGGTTTCCATTGGTGCAAATACAATCACCTTGATGTGGGATTAAAAGAAATTCCTCATTGGTAACGATACAATTTGCACGAAAGATAAAAATTCCAGAATCAATAATCAATACTTTAAATTTCAGATATATCTTTCAAATTTCCAATAAAAAACGGGTAGATTGATCGGACATACATGCAATACTTTGAAAGAATCCGAAGTGTAACCATCTTTCAGCTAACCTATCCTCCTCCATCCCTCAGGACCAACAAGGGGTAGTACAAGAATATTAAATTGTTGTCCATCGACTATGCCTTTCGTCCTGATATTAGGCCCTGACTCACCCTCCGTGGACGAACTTGTGGAGGAACCCTTAGGTTTTCAAGGCATTATATTCTCACCAATGTTTGCATTACTCAATCTGGCATTCTCACTTCCACTTCATCCACACATGATCGCGTCGGTGCTTCCCTCTGAGGTGGAATGCTCCCCTACCGATGTATTTTTACATCCCACAGCTTCAGCAGATCACTTAGTCCCGTTCATATTCAGCGCAAGAGCGCTCAATCAGTGAGCTATTACGCACTCTTTCAAGGTTGGTTTCTTCTAGGAAAACTACAAGTGGTTGTCTTTGCACTCATACTTCCTTCATCACTGAGCGGTCATTTAGGGGGCTTAAACCAATAACCATGTTTTGACTAACCTAGCATCCTCCGTCCCTTGGTACCAACAAGGGGTAACTCTATGTTTAGACAAATTGATTGATACACAAATAAAATACGTGATTCGTTCACGATGTGCTAAACATTCTCATATGAATGTACCAAACATTTTACTTTGGTGATTACACCGGTAGGAAATGGATCAAAATTAAGATGTGAAAAGTGAAAATAACCCTCCCCTTGGACTTGGACATTGAGTGAAAGTTCTGAAAGGTTTGGGCTTCCTTAAAACTAGAAAAATTGGATTTAAGAGAGGCGGGTCCTTAGGGAATTCTGACTGAAAAACCAACGATTAGCCAAGGCTCGTTACTCTGATTTCCATTATATATATAGTTTATTCTATTATGGTCTAATTCCAAACAATAATATATACCGGGACTTTGATTCACCACAATTCTGTAAATTCCATTTACTACAAAATGTTCCATGGGAATTCATTATAGGAATATTTCCGAGAAATTCAATTTGTTTCTGTATCTTATTACTATTCCTATGAATCGATCTTGCTGGTACATATAATTCAGAGTAATATGTAAGGGGAAATTTTTGTGGTTCTGTCATTCTGGGATCTATTCGTAATCAACTGGATTTAAATTTGTGTTCTTCTTTATGCAACAAATGAACATTTCTAACACTTAATATAGCAATTAAACTAATTTCAAATGATGCTCATGTTATTTTGCAGGTTTAAATGGCTCACGATTGGTTTGACACATCTTGGTCATTTTGGAGGTCGTATCACAAATTTAGGCACAAACATTGGGGATGTCAGAGTGAAGGAACTTTTTGCATCCTGCTACATTAGCTATTTGAAAACTCTACAATGTTTTTAATGTTGGAAGCAGTCCTTTGAATCCTAATATTAGTTGGATTTTCATTTTATAAATTTCTATAAGTTGAAAAACAACTCAGAGAGATTGGGTTCCTGGAAATTAAGAGGTAAGTACAAGTTTTTTTTCTTTGTTCTATTACATTTTCGTTTTAAGGCTTAAAACCATTGGAAAACAATATTTGAGTGTGATAGGGCATAGGAAATAGAAAGGACCAACTTCACTACCATTTCAGTCTACTTCCTCAGCGACATGGATTCCTATAGGATTATAGTACCAAAATTATGCAAATTTTAAATATAAACAAATGCCTCTTCTTCATTTTTCTACTCAATGACTCCCACAATGAATACTAGGTTGATATGATCGACCAATGTCTCTACGCCTATAGTGTGAGTATCTGCATCCCTCGTATCACAATACGACTTCCATTTAACCTCTTTATAAGTTACTTAAACCTTTATGAACTCATGACTTCATTGCATCATCACACTTTCTTTCTTCCATCTTTTGAGACCACTGAAGGATCCTTCCGACACTTCTCTCATCCTTTGCATCACCCTACACTATGAATGCATCTCAAGCTCATATCTTAATCTCAAAAACCTTTTTTTCGGCATAGATATTTTCCATCTCTTCCTTCCACCAATTATTCTCCATATTTGTGTGCCTTAGATGTAGTTGTTATCATTCCTTTTTAGAATCCACTATCTTTACCATCATTAATCATTTAAATAGATTATGACACCAACTCTTCCATTAGGTCATTTTTCTATTCCACCTTCCCATGCAATGCTTATGCTTCCATGTCAATATCAATGACCATCATCATTTTCATCCATACTAGTATCTCATCTAACAATATTCCACATGAACCTTTCTTAAATATTTTAAGTTCCTTGGTTAAACATTAATGACATTCCACCAAAAACTCCAAATCATATCCCTCTACCATGCCTTTTTACGAGAAATAAATTGCTCGAGTCAACTTTTGGTCATACTATTCTATCTTTAATAGGTTTTCGATGGTACAATCAACACTCATCCATGGAATTCAATGTCAACCACATGTCAACGCTCCTTCGTCATATTTTCTAGCCATTCATGTAAATTTAGTGACATATTATCCCATAAAATACCATGCAATCATTTCAACAAGTACTTGTGTTTGAATCTTGCCACATCCTCTCCTACATAACCACTTTCTTGGAAAAAAACTCATGAATTATTGCTTCTAGCCAATATTGAAGCTTGGCCTTCTCTAGCCTCCAACACATCTCTACTACTTTGCATTGGCTATATTCCCTACAATGGAACCATGTTGTTGGCTCTATAATAGACCTAAAGTATACACAAGTGTGTAACACATGCACAAAGTAGTTTCATATGTCGACATATTCAACCTTATAGAAGGAAGCAAGTTTCGCATGAGGTGTGCATGATAGTTTGCATGTGAATAAATCGTAGAGTATTTAACGATGTAGTAGGTGTGTATATTCCATTAGTTATCACCTTCATTCATTCAATTAAATCATAAATAGATAAAAATATGCATAAATCATTCATATACATCATAAATAGATAAAAATGTTTAATTGTATTTGCATACTCAAAATTATGAGGAATTACATGCTTAGACATATAGAGTCTTATGTATTTTGCATATTCGCCTTCTACTATTCTCTATAGTGCCTTGAATGTTTCGAAACAATCCATCCTCTTAGAGTTGAAATTTGAGTCCAACTATTTATGAAGAATGAATTCGTAATCAAAACACCAAACTGATTATATAAACTTTAGGAAATAAAATATTTATTTTTTTGTAAATTTAATTTTTCATTTAGTGAAGTGAAGATGTTTCATCATGAAACATTTGCAACTAAACATTGTGTGGCAGAAGTAAGGGGGTGATAGATCCTAAAGTTTTGATGAGTACAATTTATAGTAATACCAATTTTAATCCTTAGTTTTTTAATTTCTTACACTTAGCCCTTAAAAATTGTTTTCAAAATGTTGTCACTACAATGTCACTTCATCAACAATTTGGTAAACTAGATCAATACACCCCTACAATATGGCCTCTTGGTGGATGCTTAAGAGAAAATTAATGAGGTTTATCTCAAATTGCTACAAATAAGGTCTATGAGTGCTAATTGACACCGATTTAGATAAGGTTATGATGTAGTTGTAAATTATCAAAGAACATTCAACCTATGAGTGAGACTAGGTCACAAATAGTGCCTAGGGATTGAACTTCCAACACACTCATGGAAGACTCCTTCCCACACAAGGGGCACAATCTATCCAAGGTGAAAATTAGTAATTTAACAACTAGGATTCCCTAACTTGGTTGAGCAAAGTACTGAAATAAAGTTTCATGTTTCATTAAGTACGACAAGACAAGAGTTTCATTGTGATCTCACTATAAACCCTCTATAATGACACATGGCCTTTCTAATAAAAATAATAGATTAAGAAGGAAGATTCGTTAGGGACAATTTATGTGAAAATATGATTCATAGAAAGATCTAGGAGATAAATGAATCCTCACACCTCAAGATATTCACAAATTATGCAGAAAAACAATGAAAAAAACAATATTAACACATAAGAATGGTGCCAATAAATGATTTTATTATCATTGTCCAGTATGTAAATATTCCCAGAACATCATTATTATACAAAAGGAGAAAATTGTTAGCCTTTGGAGGAAAATTGGATGCATGCATCTGGAAGGCTTAGATTGGACCTCAAAACTCTGCTAGGTGGACCAATGAGCTCCCAAACCACCTCAAATGGTCATGAATTCATGTGTGAACATGCTTGGAGCATTCTAGGACATAAATTAAGGTAGGGTAGGCATGGTGGAGTGTATGGGTGATTGGTATTGGCTCTAGGCAACAAAAAATGGTCCAAAAGAGCCAAAAACACACCCAAATACCATGCATGGGCGCGAGTCCGGTCAACCAGTTTCCCTATTTTATGGAGTGGGAGCACACCAAGGACTAAATTGTCATAAATGAGGGAGCATGTGTAACCAAAATGATCAAATGTGGTCTCCTGGGTGCATTAATGACTCCAAAACACCAAAAGGAGCTTGCTTGACCAACACAACCTAGTTTTGGACGATATAACATAAGTATAAAATAAATGAAAATGTGTCTTAGGTGTATGACCATGGTAATAAGGTGGTATAATTATCTAACCACCGCAGCCCCCCCTTAATCCTTACTTAGTGTAAATACATCACAATATTGAGGCCTTGGAAACTAAGGCTCAAATCACCTCTTACAACAATTTATTTGTTCATATAACCAAGGTAAGGAGGAAAACCTCATGGGAATAAAAACTCCCCTAAGAAATGGACATGGAGATAAATATAATAGTGAATATCAGTAATCACCATGTTTCACCCACTCCAAGAAGTGATCTCAGATAGGGGAATGTCTTCTCTGTGAAGCTCTTGGTGAAAATGTCAGCAGTTTGCTCTGCATATGGGAAATACTGCAACGATATCACCTCCTCGTGCACCAACATCCTAATGTAGTGCATGTGTATCTCTATGTGCTTTGTCCTATGTGTTTGTATTGGATCAGTGGAAATATTTATTGCACTCTTATTGTCACACGAAATGAATTGGGTGAATCAAATGTAAATCCAAGTTCTCCAAGAATACCTTGCAACCACACACATTGTGTAGTTGCGTTCAATGCTCCTCTGTACTCGGCCTCAAATGATGAAAGGGATATAGTGTTATGTTTCTTACTTGAACATAATATGGGACCATGTGCAAGCATGAATACATAACATGAAGTGGACTTTCTATCAATGGAATCTCTAGCCCAATCAGAATCAGTAAATCTAACTAGTTCTAGTGGAGAACTAGCAGCATAGTGTACCCCAAAGTGTTTGGTTCCTTGCACATAATGAAAGATCATTTTTGCAGCCTTCCAATCGATCTCATGAGGCTCCTACATATATATTGCAACATCACCTACTGCATAAGCCAAATCAAGTTGAGAGTGTGTGAGATACAACAAGATCCCAACTAGTTTCTTCTACAACGCGTTGTCCACCAATGGAGATGAACCAAAATCACCTAGTTTTACTCCTGAAAGGAATTGGAAATTCGATTCCTCACATTCATACATATTGAAATTCAATAACAGGTCTGCATCATACTTTGATCGGCTGACCTTGATCCCTGCATCAAATTGTTCAATCTCAAAGCCAATAAATTGTTTCAACAATCCAAGGTCAGACATAGAAAACTCACTATGCAAAGAGGAATTTATTGATCCTATATCATCAATGCAACTTCCTGTAATCAAAAGGTAATCAACATACAGCACTATGACCTGCAATAAATCACAAACATGCTGCAAATATACATTAGTATCATATTTGCATCGCTCAAATCCTAGTGAAATAAGAAAGTTGTCCATCTTGGCATACCAAGCCCTAGGGGATTTCTTGAATCCATAGAGAGACTTCTTCAACCTGCATACAAGTGAACGATCATGAATCAAACCTTCAGAATGCTTCATATAAATCTCCTCACGGATATCACCATGAATAAAAGAACTCTTCACATCCATGTGGTGAACTTCCATTCGCTTAGATGCAACAATGGCCAAAACTAGCATGATTGAGTTCATCTTTGCAACGGTTGTGAATGTCTCTGTATAGTCCACTCCTTAGACTTGAGAGAAGAATTTGGAAACCAAACCATCCTTGTACTTGATATCTGAACCATCTTTAGCCACTTTGGTCCTGTATACCCACTTGCATTACACTAGTTTCCTCTTGGAAGGAAGGGGAACCAACTCGCAAGTTTCATTGTCTTGCAAAGACTTGAACTCTTATTGCATGGTTGTTTTCCATCCTGGGTCAAGTGATGCTTCCTGATATGTCTGAGGATTAGATCCAACCATCATATAGCATCTCTATAGAATATTCAACTCACAAGTGGAGAAGGCATTGTGAAATTGATATCTGGTCTTGCTAGAGTCCAGTGGATCTCCAACAAGATCACCGGCTCCTTGTATGGTTTTCTCAGCCCACTTTGGTTGAGTGGGTGAGTCATGATCTGAATGCATGTCATCATCATCATCACTAACATCAGAATCAGAAAAATCATAGGAATAATCATCACTTACATCATCATGGAGGGGAGGATGTGAGCATTCCCCTTGGACTAGTTTGATCTCCTGCATGGGATTTTCTTCGAACTGTACACTCCTTTCAAAGAATGTTTTCTGATATGAGGGATCAAATATATTGTATCCCTTTGCATATTCATCTTATCCAGCCATAATGGACTCCTTTCTTTGAGGTTCCAAGGCCTTTCTCTTCTCGAGAGGAATTCTAGCCCAAGCCTTTGAGCCAAAAACCCTAAAATGAGAAAAATTGGGCTTATGACCACTTCAAGCCTCAAATTGAGTTTCACCTTCCAATGATTTGTATTGAGATGCGTTCTGAACATATGAAGCAAAATTGATGGCTTCATCCCATAGCTTAGGTGACAAATCCTTTGCCTCCATCATGCATGTTTCCATCTCTTTCAGAGCTTTGTTCTTGCGCTCTGCAACACCATTTTGTTGTGGTGTGTAGGGTACAGAATGATGCATCTAAATGCCACTATCATGACATACATTATGTAAGTTCTTATTGACATACTCCTTGCCATTATCAGTCATAAGAACCTTGATTTTATTCCCATACATGTTCTCAACATATTATCATTGTCCAGTATGTAAATATTCTTGGAACATCATTATTATACAATAGGAGAAATTTGTTAGAATTTGGAGGCAAATTCGATGCATTCATGTGGCAAGCTTAGATTGGACCTCAAAACCCCCCTAGGTGGACCAATGAGCTCCCAAACCACATAAAATGGTCATGAATTCCTATGTGAACGTGGTTGTAGCATGCTAGGACATAAATGAAGGTAGGGTAGGCATGGTGGAGTGCATGGGTGAGTGGGAGTGGCTCTAGGCAGCAATAAATGGTACAAAAGAGTCAAAAAAATACCCAAATACCATGCATGGGTGCCTCTGGTCAACCAAATTCCCTTTTTTATGGAGTGGGAGAACAAAAAGTACTAAACTATCATAAATGAGGGCACATGTGTAACCAGAATGATCAAATGTGGGCACTTGGGTGCATTAATGATTCCAAAACACCAAAAGGACCTTGCTTGACCAACACAACCTAGTTTTGGACCATATAACATAAGTATAAAACAAATGAAAATGTCTCCTAGGTGTATGGCCATAATACTAAGGTGGTATTGTGCTCTAAAAATTTAAACTTCGACAAATTTTGTTTTAGTAATTGCCACATAGTATGATAAAGTATGGAGTGAGAATAACTCATATAATTGGCAATTTTTTAATGATTTGGCTAGATGATGGACTACATTCTTTATTGTTATAGGGGTGACTTAAAATTGGATGCATTTTCTACTAGACATTACCACACATTAGGATAATGTGTGGGAGTGATGCTAATTTAGGTAATTAACATGGGTCCAATTACAATATAGCTTGGTGGTGGACTACACATCTAAGAATAAAAGTCTATGTAATATCCCAAATTTTGGACCTAACACTTATAGGCATGATCCTATTGATTATGATGTTATCCTGATGATTTATTTTGATATATTGGGTTGAAGACCCCACTGCATATGAACATGATGATTTGTTTTATATATTGGGCCTAATCTATTTATTGATGATATATATATATGCTTGTTTGTGTTGGGCGTGGACCCTAAAGCACATGATTGATGAGATGTTTTGTGTTGAGTAAGGAGCTCTGGAGCACATGAGTTATTGATGATTTGTGTTGGGTGATAATCTCTGGAGCACATGAGTACTCACCTTTGTGTTGAGCAAGAAGCTCTGGAACACATGAAAAGATAATTGGGAGTGTTGGGCATAAGCCCTGGAGCCTTCCATGTTGATGTTGAGCATAAGCTCTGGAGCATCGGATCCTTGGCCATTGTATCCCTAGGTGTATCATACAAATACATCCTAGCATTAGTGTTGATCGAAAAGCTCTGGAATTGCACTAAGTTTGTAACTCCCTATTTAAGCGTTGAGTATGGGCTCTGGTAAGCGCTAGGGTTACTGAAAATAATTTAATAACTTCTGAGTGAAAACGACTCTAAAAAAATATTGATCTCATCAGACTTATTTATAAGTGATTAAATGAAATTTCAAATTTCTATATTCTCATCAAGTACTAAAGAACTACCACTTTATACGAGGGAATCCAACATGCAAGGATGTTTAGAGGTGCCTAGCCTAGTAAACCTAACCATCTACATGTTGAACTTAATGAAGAAGTGTCATTAAGTCTAGGGATCATGGTATATGATGCCCAAAGACCAAAGTTAACAAATGTTATATTATGATGTATTTTATACATGGTATGTATAAAGAATAAATATAGTAATAATATTAATTATGAAAGAAAGAAAGAAAAGCTCCATCCATTATTTATTATTATTAAAAGATAATAAATAGTACAATACCTACAAAGGTCTAATTAGGAACTAGTTAAAAGTTCCTAAGTTAAAGTATTAAAAAGTACCCAAATTAATTAAAAGAGGGTTAAATCAAGAAATCAAGGTTTATTTATTTAACTATCCCTTTGACTGAAAATTCTGTCTATAAAGACTCAAGCCAAGGAAAATTTTGGGGCTCTGATCTATCTTGGGGGAGTAATTATTCTGCCTGTTTTTCTCTCAAGTGAACTCTTGGAGAACATTTTCCTGGAAGGGAAAAAGGAGTATCGATCCAGATGTGATATACCAAATAGGAAACCCTACCTTAGGAGCTCTAAGCTACTTTCATGTTGGATTCCAACTCGGGGGGATTTGGATTAAACCAAGAATGGTTCCGAGACATGGTTGGGTGGAACATGGTAGTTCCCAAGTGATTTGGTTATCAATACAGAGGTCAGATATGTTTATGAATTGTTAATGTTGGTTATTTGAGTGTGTTCAACCATTGAAAAGTTACAAGTATGAAGCCCTATACTGCCTATTCCATTTCCTTAGAATAAATGTTGGCTATGTTAAGTAAATTATTGCAATGAATTTCCTAACCCTATATGCGTGGTTCTCTGTTTAAAATATTCTAGGGTTTACATTTTAAATTATAACCCTAGGCTGTAAGTTAGTTTCTATACTAGATTTATCTAGGGTTTATTCCTCAGTTTACTTCTGCAATTTTAAATCATTTATAAATGTTTATCAAGGTATTTGCACCCTATTTTTGATTTCCTGTATTATTTTTACTGTTGAAATTGTGTTAAATTCAAACTAGGTTTTTATTTCAGATCTATTACCTATCTGTTCTTTTGGCTTTTATAAACTCTATTGACATATTCCATTTGTCAGCAGAGGCATGTTTTAGATTTATATAGACTAGTGAATAGAAGTAAGATATATATATATATATATATATATATATATATATATATATATAAATACAAGCTTACAACCTAATTAACCTAAGCTATTATATACAGCTGAACTACCATATATATAAATATATAAATCAACCGATATAAAATAAAAATACAAATCTAATCTACTAATACCATAACTATATCTAAAGCACAATTTATAAACATTCCATTTAAAATCCAAGATAAAACCAGTAAAGACATTTCAAGTTCTGCATATTTAATTACATGCTAACTAACAAATATTTTCCATTAAAATAACTCCATCATAAGCAAATAAACAGATTAAGTGTCGTGACCATTCATCGGTCTAAAAACAAGTCCCTTTTCCTAACTTCAATCCATAGTCCTAATACTTATAAATCTACATAATCAAATTGTATGCATAAATCGAATAGTCCCATCTAATATCAAATCATAGCCATCGTTTAATAATCAAACAAAGAACAATATAATATAAACATTTAAAACCATGTAATCACATTAAGGTCGCAAGAACGAATCCTGTAGACTATATTTGCAATTTTTCGCTTACATAATTTATGATGCCCTTTGTATCAAAATCCACAGTAAATATTAAATACACAGGAGCCAATTTTATAAACCATATCATAATCTTATACACAGTTCAAATAAATATACAATAGAGGGCATGAATCGAATCATGTGGGAACCTAAGCCCCAAATCGCAACCACCCATAAAATACAACTCATTACATCAACAACGACCAGGATTCGAATCTGGTAGAGTCATTCTACATTTATCAAGGCTACGCTATACACAGAGTGTATGCGGGCTACAATAATAAAATACATTCGCTACAGCAAGGTTGTGAGACCCTCACTTTGCAATCATGTTGTAAGCTCGGCCTTGGCCCCAACACTAAACACACAAGCTTTAAATCAAAACAAAAATCATTACCCAGAGGTCATAAGACCTTTACTAAGCTATGCACAGCAATTACATAAGCCACAGCTTATAAGTAAACTACACCAAACATATAAATAACAATCTTTCCTGTAAACAAGTCAACCTACAGCAACGATAGCCATCGTGGGTTTACACCCATGGCTCTTTCACATTCCACATTACATATTAATAAACGAAACAGTAAATAATTACAACCATCCAAGCTATCACAACAACCATGGGGAGTTCTCATGCCATACACGGCATGGCCTCAACCCATATGTTGTCAAGTAGTATAGCTAAGAAATCAACATAAGCATTTATACACATACCATCTCTGAAGGCGAATGCCACATAAATCCAAGATTTAAAAATAACAATGCAATATCAAAAACATAGGATATATTTATTGACATAGTAACCCTTAAAGTCTTCAATCGAATTTTACACAGTCATGCCAAAGGCTATGGCATCATTGCAAGAAATGGTGTTGCCAAGGCTTAAAGTCCCAAACCAAAACACGATTTACATAAACAAAACACGGAGTATGTTAAAAGTCCCAAGGTTCCCTATTCGCTGCTAACAACAACGTTATTTTACAACCCAAACCTTGTAAACATAGGCCCGAAGGTGAATCGAAATCCCACGGTAAAACTCCAACCAGCAATGTGATATAACCCAGTCCTACCCATAAGGCCAAGAGGTGACAAGCGCAGGCTTGTCTAAAAGGCTTACCATGCACCTTATGGCATCATCCTTGAACTAAAAGCGAAGCTCTAAGCCATCCCACTCATCGCCAACCCTGTCACATGCAACCACCAAAACGATAAGGGATGAGAAGTATGAAACTGAATGAGCCACAAAACAAGCATCAAATGCTGTCATAAAACCAATGAAGCATACCTTCGTTAACCAGGGAGTCTTCTCCATCCACTGCGCAGATCCAAGACTAAACCATCAACAATCCAAGCAAAATGACCAAGTCATTTGTGGAGCCAAGCCCTAAGCTTGGGTTGCCCCAAACCCCGAGATGCATTAATGGTGCCAGCCTAGTGTCCATTATCAACCCAAAACCCACATCTCCATAGTTTACAATCGCTTCATTATCATTGGTATCAATTCCATGCAAGGTCTTAAAACCCGTCGCATAATGTCAAACCATATGTTATAAATCGCCACCCCAATGCCTAATACAAGGTATACTATAATGTTTAGTATATGCAATATATACGTTAACCCAAAGTCAATCCCCAATGCGCAAGTATCGCATGTATCGTATAACCATAGGTTAAGCCTTAAGCCATTTTTTTCCCATTTTCCTAAGCATTAAGCTTAGAACCATGGCATATGAAATATGCCATGGTATTATTGTTATGTATAGAATCGAGCTTTGATCTTTTAGCCAATTTTATAACCTGCCAAGAAATAAATAAAGGATGTGTTAATACTCTTAATGTAGTAAACATGAACTATAAATGAAATATAAATATAATGAATAATAGGTATCACATAGATAGTTATCTATGTTAAATAATTAATGAAGATAGTAATTACCTTGCTATCGATCTGAGTTTGTAAGGAAACGTAATAACAAACAGTAGGAATGTTAATGATCAAAATGTTCAGCGCTCTTTAACAAATCTTCATCGCTAAGTATAATCTGCATTATGGAATGAAAGAGGTGCCTTAGTTCAAACCAAACTAAGTAATCATGCTAGACAAGTAAACACTTTACCTCTTAGGCCGTCATGGGAGAACTAGTCCCGCCACTCCACCCACTTTAGTTCCAGAAACAAAGTTAAGTTAGAACCATATAAATAACAAGTAAGACTATGCAGAAATGAATGAAGCATATAATCAAGTAACAACACATACACAATAATGTATAACCATAATTATAATGTAGCAAAAAATCATTATGACATCGTAAGTAAATTACATTAATATTCACAACTGAAAAAAAGATGATAGAACATAAGAACAGCTTACGACCAAACAGTGGTACATTTAGTGTACGTTATATTCCGCAAGCTCAATAATGTTCCGCATAGGTAGTTTTTACTAGCCTAATAAATAAAAAAATTCAATTTTTGGGGACATTATAGTCTAGCAACTACAGTTGAATAATTGACCCATGAAAATCTACTCAAGCTCTAAATTAGGGGATTGAAGGAGGACTTTAAATGTGGATTCAACATCAAGATAGGATATTGGTCCATGTTGACACATTTGTAGCCATCAAATTGGCTCATCAGATCAAAGACAAGGACAAGGTGTCACATCAATATTACTCATGCATCATATCATGAAGTCCTAACTAAGCATAGCACCATACCTCCCACCTTCAATATCAATCAAAGTATAGGACCATTTTTTATGCCACAAGTAGTCCATAGGGACAGATTTTTCTTGGGAAGTGACTATTCATAATAGAGGACAATGTCGAGGAAGAGGAAGGGGAAGAACTAGAAGATGTTTCCTAAGATCATACATTAAGGATAAAGTTTATGTTATGTATTTTCATGAATTGAGAGGAGTAACCACTCACAAAATATTAAAGATGTAAGGTTTCTTAAAAAATATAAAAGGGTCATTGTCCTAATTTAATCATGATATAGACATAAAAAATAATTAAATTGTTTTTCTTACCATTTCAAGAACTTTTGGGTGTTGATTTTCAATGAGGGAAAGGTATCTTGTAGGGTAAAATGATACATAATTAAGCTAAGAATGGTGGGATATCAAATGTTGACCCTTATGTATGATATTCCACTAGGAGAGTGGAAATCAAATCATGCTTATAGTTTAGTGTATCAAAATGTTGGGCTACCACTACCATGAACTTGAGAAGTGTTTTATGAAGCTTACAGCAAAAGTGAAAACATATCAAGTTAAGGGGTTTATTTATTATTTAGATAAATTCATTATCTTGTGTAGAATGGAAAATATTCTCAAGAAGGGGCTAAGTGGGGTAGTTGCTTAGAATACTTTCTCACATATTCCACGTAATTTTAATGGAAATTAGAAAAACATAATCTAAGTGACATCAAAATAGAACTTTATTCTAATTTGGATTTCCATAGTCATGTTTTTTAAGGTGTCTTGCATGGATTCCCTCCATTCTGTCAACATGATAAGGCTATTAGGTTATACTCATCCTACATGGTTGTAGGCTGCCATATGAATCCTACATGCCTCCCCTTTAGACTGCATGTGGCAGCCTACAGGGCTCCCCTGTAGATTGCATTTGGTAGCCTACAACCATGTAGGCAGATTATCCTCAGCCTACTAGGTTGTAGGCTGCCACATGCATATTACAAGCCTCCCATGTAGGTTCCATGTGGCATCCTACATCCCAATAGGTCGAGTATTTTGCCACATGTATCCTACCGGGGAGGCATGTAGGCTGCATGTGGTGCCCCATAGCCCTGTAGGATGAGAGGGATATAGACTGCCACATGAAACCTACAAGGGAGGCATGTATGTTTCCATCATGAAGCATGAGTAAAGAATTGAATTGAAATGATATGCATATTAAATGGAGGAGTGGCAATATTTAAGATAAAATACCAAATTAATAGCATAGGGCATGTGAGAGAGTGAATTTTATTTAAGCAACATTACAAATTTAACTTTAATGATCATAAATTAGTTTTTTTTAATTCATATTACTTATCAATATATGCAATGTATAGTGGTAATATTCTATGACCTCCACAAATAGGACTAAAGAGAAAATGGTGTAATGGTTGACTGCTTTAAACAAAAATATCATTTACACCCAAACCAAGAACAATGGTTATTGCACATATATTGTATACCAGACTACGAGAAACTATTTTAATATGTACAATGTTGGTAACAAGTCCTACAAGTAGTGAGGCTTATTATATTTCTCTTTACAACAAGAGTACAAAGATGACCATATTTTACTATTCATGAATTTTTTGCTTATTTGTAATTAGATGAACGAGGCATAAAATCAAGGATCTATATTTGCATGTAGGTATTTCTTAATGTTAAATATAGTGCAGCTACGAGACCTGTTCTCAGGGAGGATGGTACCTTACTAATTTAACTAGGGAGGAGTAAGACCCTAGAATGTACCCTAGGTCCCCCAGTAGTCTCTCGCGGCTCTTGGTATGGGACCAAGCAAGTTGATTCAATGGCAAAGTCCCTAACATATGGTTAGGGCCCCTATATTCCTCTAGGGTTCCTGGTCTGGTACTGAGAATTTTCTTGGTCTGGTACCAAGCAGACCCTGCAGGTTGAGATAGAGACATTCTTGGTGTAGGAACAGGAAGATTCTTGGTTTGGGACCAAGCAACTCCTGCAAGTACATTCATGGTCAGTTAACCAAGTGGATCTTGGTCAAGTTAACCAAAATGATGATGTGTGATGTCATCTCTCCTGAACGATTATTGCTAGGTTGTTTCTTAAGGGACTAGCCACCCCTTGATGATGACACTAGCACTTAACCCTTAGGAGTAGTGTTGAGTACCAAAGGACCACATCATCATTTTGGATCTTCTCCTTATATAGTTATGATAAAAATATATGTGACAATATACCTTAAGAGAGAGAAAAGATTAAAGTCCTTGGTCGTGTTGGTCTTTGTGGGTAAAAGGGGCTGTTTCCCCACCTTTATGGTACACCATGGTATTATGGGTATGGGGGTTTCCTTACCACCTTATTGTGACCCTTAGTCAATTTATGGTCCTTTTAGTCCTAGCGCCCTTGTTATATGTGGTACCTTGACCACCTTTGGTATGATGACTTAACCTTATTATTTTTATTTTTTTATTGTTATGTGACATTTTGACCCTTGGTACCCTATTCGAAGTCAACCTAATTTCATTTTAGGTTTTTTATTGGTAATTATCCTAAAACCTAGGGGTTGCCTAAGTGGCCTTTCTATAAGTCTTGTCAACAATATAAAGTAAGTTTCACTTATCCATTGATATGCATGCATCTTGACACAAGAGAAATTTAGATCTTATCCTTGACTATCTACTCTTGGTTGGAGCTTGATGCCTAAGGTTACTATTGTTGTAAAGTTCACCTCTTGGGTCTCTTCTCCTTATGTACTGAGTTGTGACCATGGTTCCTATCCTTAGGATGATCCGTGACTATTTAGGGTTGGTCATGAATGCTTTTGTAATCCATCCAACAGGCCATGTCCATCCTTATGGGTTGTTAGCTTGGGCGCTTCTCCTGTAATGTTTCTAAACCTATTTTTGACCCCTTCTTGGGTAGATCATGATAATTAGTAATTGTTTTATGACCTCCTTATGTAGGCCATGAATACTGGTGACTGTCATGTGACCTTCTTGGGAAGTTCGTGACTTTTGGTGACTGCCTTGTGGCCATCTTGGGTATGTCATTACTATTGGTGATTGTTTTGTGACCTTATTCGGTAGGCCATAACTTTTGGTGGTTGTTTTGTGACCTCCTTGGGTAGGTCGTGACTGTTGATGACTGTTTCATGGCCTCCTTGGGCATGACATGACTACTAGTGACTATCTTGTGACCTCCTTGGATAGGTTGTGGTTGTTGTTGGCTTTCTTGTTTAAGTCGTGACTATTTTGTTTCTTCTTGATTGGGTTGTAACCATTGTGGCTATCTAGACTTGAGTTGTGACCCTTCTGCTATGTATTAGAGTGGGAAGTGACCCTTGTGTGGTTGTTCATAATTGATCTATGACTCTTGGATGCCTCATGTGCTGGGAATTACCTGTCATGTTGGGATGTGATTGTATTCTTCCATACTATCCTTCTCTGTTGATCCATGACCTTGTATACTGGGGTAACCAATGTTGACTATCCAAATTTGGAGCAGTGGTTTATTACTGTTATAACCCCTTACTACTATTAGCCTAAGACTATTAGTTTGGACCTTGACCTGCTTGTATATTACAAACCTGGGATGTGACTTATTTGTGTGACTTGTTTTAGTTCCCTAAGCTAGGCCATTAACTATCTGTATGCCACAGACCTAGGATGTGACTTGTTGGGTGCTTCATACTCAGGTTACGACACTGCTTTAAGTGTGACAAAACGTATGACTATTGTTTGTATAAGTTCATCACTCTTGGTGACTCGGATATTTGGTACTATATGTGTCTAACCTAAACCTACAACACTCTAATCATCCATCTCTAAAGGTATGTCTTCTGACAGTTTGTCCTTACAATGACAAGAGTTGATTCAAAATGTTTGAGTAGAAAGAAAATCCAAACCATATCTAACTAGCATTGCTATTGTTCTTAATTACTATTTATTAGTTTAACTTCATTATAATATTGTTATTTTTTATGTATGTACATTTCAATTGGTAAATCATCTCAAGGACCAACTTTAACATGGTGGCCAATGTAGTGTTAAAGTTGAAAGACATGAAAAATTATGTTTTGAATTTATTACAACAATATTGTTTTAAATATAGTTTTGCTTCACTTGTGTCTCATGCATGAAAGTATATTTTCTTATTGTAATTATATTATGGGCTCTAAGGGCTTAAGCATTATTGATGATTATGATACTCAACATAAATTAGATTAGGGAATTAAGTAGATGGATATGTATATCATGTTGGAAGCTCATTCCAGTTACATCTAATGTCCTCGTCTTGCCATAATTGTTAAATCTACAAGCACGGTTAGGAAAATAAAACAAATATGAAAATATATTTCTAGGTCACTATCCCCAAAAAGAGATATTTATAGGTGAAAATAAATAGGAGTAGAAAATTCCCATTTACATAAAATTACCATTCCCATCTACCCATATGTCCTATCTTCACTTGAAGGACCATAGCTTGTAATTTTTTTGACTTAACTTTGTAATACACCTCCTTGTTGATGTATTTGTAACTTCGGAATGTACTCATCTATGTATCTTATGTATTGTAACCCGATGTTTATTTCGGGATGTATCTATTATGTAATTGAGTCATGTTGTCATGCCCTGATGTTCTGATCGAGAGAATCAATAATATAAACAAGTCATGTCAAGTCATAGTGGGTAACCCTCCAATTGTGTAAGGGTTAAAGTCCTCGCAGTTCTGGGGCACTAGGGTTATTAGACTCTCCAAGTAGAGGTCGGACCTAGTAGGGTTTTAGTCATGCTAGGATTAGTATAAATAGAGATCTGGGATCTCTATTTAGAACACATCACTCACACACTCAAGTGTAGCGCATGGTTGAGGAAGGAAAGACACTGGGGCTAGACAAGAAGAAGATTACTGTTGTCGGGAGTGCATCTTACTGTTTTGGGGTTTTACATCTTGTGTTGATTCTATATCTGAGGAAGTTGCAGGGTTTTCTCCATTTATGGTTTCCCCGATCAAAAACACTGTGTTCATTGTCTCTTATGTTTGATTGTTGTACTTGTTATTCTCTCAGTAAAGATCCTAACATAATGCTAGCTTAATGTTGAAAAACTAACATGGTATCAGAGCTAACATGAGAAGAAGACAATGTGCAGCTGTGGGAACTAGGGCTTCCTAGTTTGTTGATATTCCTCCATAGATTTTCAGCAAAAGTAAGGTGGAACAACTCTCCTCCTTAGGGTGCATCTTTCTGTCGAAGCAGAATCCAATTCTAAGGTTTTTCAGTTTTGGACCTGTCACTGCTGTCGGAAATTAGGGCTTTTCACAGAAGAGGAATTTTTCAGTGAGCCCAGGTCTGGATTGATATCCTCCCCAAAATCAAAGTTAGAGACAAATTTCAAGGAATTTTGGTGGACAGAAATCTAGAAAAGCAAAACCCTAATTTGCTCCTGAACTAGCTCTGCAGGATTTCAACTCAAGTCTCAGATCTGACATCTTGAACCTGGTAAGATCTAAAATCTTTTGTATTTCCATTTGAGGTTCTCATTTAAGATGTCTCATCATACCAAGCTTGATGAAAAGCTTGAGGGAGCTAAAAACTTCCGAGCCTGGAAGTATAGAATCTCCTTGGTCCTGGAAGAAAATGAATTAGACTCCTACATTCATGAGGAGGTTCTAGTCCCAGAGGGAGATGAGGCAAAGGCCTTACATAAGAAGAATATGGTTATGGAAAAGTGGATCATTGTTGATTCTATAAAGGATCACCTTATCCCACAGGTGCCCTCTCTCAAGACACCTAAAGCTATGTTTGATGCCCTAACCAAATTGTTTGAAGGGAAGAACATCAATCGGAAGATGACCTTGAGAAACCAACTGAAGAATGTGAAGATTCAAAATGCAGAAACAATCCAATATTACTTCACAAGAGTTTCTCAAATCAAAGAGCAACTAGAAGCAGTTGATGAAGAAGTGGAAAATGCAGAGATTGTAATGACTACATTGAATGGCCTCCCTAGGTCATGGGATTCTGTCATCCAAGGAATCTGTGCTAGGAAGAAGTTAGTCAAGTTCAGCAGACTATGGGAAGAGTGCTCTCAAGAAGAAGCTCAGATAGCAGCTCGAGAAGAGAATATGGGAAGTGAAGACCAAGCTCTTACAGTACGCTCCAAGTCTCACTCAAGTCAAGCAAGAGAAAATATCATGGTTCTTGAGGTAATCACTTTCACAAAGATAATAGAGATGTATCTAGGATCATATGCTATACTTGTGATGAAGCAGGACACTATGCAAGGAATTGTCCTAACAAATAGAAGATAGTAAAGAAGAGCAGCAAAAGAAGACATCATGCTCATGCTGCAGAGGATGATGAACCATCTAGAAAGCGATCCAAATATGAAAGTGAAGATTCTTCAATTGAGGATGAATATGTTCTGATATCAGCTCTCACAGGTAACATTACTCATGGAAGTGATGATTGGCTTATAGACAGTGGGGCTTCTAAAAATATTACTGGATTGAAGGAATCATTTGTAAGATTGTCAGAGCATGAATCACCTCACAAGGTAAAGCTAGGAGATGACTACCAATATCCAATAAAAGGTAGGGGGGAATCTTCATATAAGTTAGAGTCTGGAAAATATCTAACAATGAAAGAAGTATTGTTTGTGCCAGGACTCAAGAAGAACCTTCTCTCCATATCAGCATTAGATTCAAAAGGAATGCGGGTTGCATTCATATATGGTCAAGTCATCATGTGGCCAAAAGGAAAGACTATCGATGATGCGGTAGTAATTGGAGAACAAGAAGGAGGATTGTACAAACTAAAGGGCCATCCAAAACAAGCCTTGGTCCATGACACAGTAGAGCCAAGTGAACTTTGGCATAGAAGGCTTGCACATGTGCATTACAGAGCACTACCTATTGCAAGAAAAGCTGTCGAAGGTCTTCCAGAAATTCAAGAAAAACATGATGGGGTCTGCAAAGGATGTGCGAAAGGAAAGAATACAAAGAAGACATTTCCAAGTAGTGAAAGCAAAGCAAAAGGAATCTTGGAAATCATCCACTCCAATGTATGCGGTCCTATGTCATCAAACTCTCTAAGAGGGTATGCATATTATGTTTCTTTTATTGATGATTTTTCTAGGAATACATGGGTTTACTTCATGAAGAACAAAGATGAAGTATTCAGCAAGTTTAAAGAATTAAAAGCCTTGATCAAAAACCATACTGAAAAGAAGATCAAGACCATTCGATCAGATAATGGTGGAGAATTCACTTCGAATGAATTCAAAGAGCTATGCAAAGAATCAATGATTAAGAGGGAGTTGTCCACTCCTTATAATCCACAACAAAATGGGGTTGCAAAACGAAAGAATAGAAATATCATGGAGGCTGCAAAAGCAATGATTCATGATCAAGACCTTCCTATGCATCTTTGGGAAGAAGCTTCCACAACAGTGGTGTATGTACACAACCGTACTCCACATAGAGTACTCGAGAACAAGACTCCTAAAGAATTCTTCTCCGGCAAGAAACCAGAAGTCAGCCATCTCAGAATATTCGGTTGTCCTGTGTACATCCACATTCCAAAAGAGAAGAGGACTAAATTAGATCCTTCAGGAAAGAAGGGTATATTTGTGGGATACTCTGAAAGCTTGAAGGCTTACAAAATATATTTCCCAGGATATAAGAAGATTGACATCAGCAGGGATGTGACATTTGATGAAGATACAGCTTACAACAAATCTAGAAAGAGACCTGTTGAAGAATCTGAAGAAGGAGAAGCACCCAGAATCCATGATACAACTATGAATGAAGAAACTCAAGAAGAAGATCGAGAATTTGAAGAACCACAAAGACCTGTAGATCCACCTCTGAAGAAGAATCCTCATAAGAGGAAACCTGCTTGGGTACAAGAACTTATCCAAGGTGTGGAAAGATATGGGGCCCCAGAAGAGAATCACAGAGAAAGAAAGAGGACCAGATCCAATTCCGGGTATGTAGCTTTACTATGTGATTTCATTGATAAAGAACCTTCCAGTTATGAAGAAGTGGAAGAACAGAAAGAATGGAAGGATTCTATGATCGAAGAGTACTAATCGATCATGAAGAATGATGTTTGGGATGTTGTCCCAAGACCAGACGGGAAGTCAGTTGTAACTTCCAAATGGATCTACAAGATCAAGCATGCTGTAGATGGTATCATTGAAAAGTATAAGGCAAGATTTGTAGCTCGAGGATTCTCTTAGAAAGAGGGAATAGACTATGAAGAGACCTTTGCACCTGTAGCCAGATACACTTCCATCAGATCAGTACTTTCTCTGGCTGCAGTGATGAAATGGAAGATACACCAAATGGATGTCAATACTGCCTTCTTGAATGGTGTAGTGGAAGAGGAAGTGTATGTAGAACAACCACTCAGTTTTGAGACACATGATAGGGAGTCTTGTGTATGCAGATTGAAGAAAATCATGTACGGTTTGAAACAGGAACCAAGGACCTGGTACGGCAAAATCAACAGTTTTCTATCCAGTTTGAGCTTTACCAAGAGTAAAGCAGATTCCAACCTTTACTATAAGGTTGAAGATGGCAACCCAATGATGCTTCTACTATATCTAGATGATCTATTTGTGACAGGTATGGATGGGTTGATTACTAATACAAAGACAAAGCTTGCTGCCGAGTTCGAGATGAAGGACTTGGGTATGATGCATTACTTTCTAGGTATGGAGGTGTGGCAGAGTACGGACGGAATCTTCCTTGGACAAGGGAAGTATGCAGTAGAGATCCTGAAGAGGTTTGGGATGATGGACTACAAGATTATGGCCACACCTATGGCATTGAACCTGAAGCTATTGAATGATGCTTCTTCAGATACGGTTGATGCTATGATGTATCATCAGATGATTGGGTCATTGATGTACCTGAAAAACATGAGACCAGATATTTGCTTTGCTGTGAACACCTTAAGCCAGTTCTTAACAGATCCGAGAAATGTTCACTTGATTGCTGCAAAGCATATTCTGAGGTACTTGAGGGGTACAATTGAATATGGGCTCAAGTATAATGTGAATCAGAAGATTAGCCTGGAGGGTTATGTTGATTCAGATTGGGTAGGCAGTGTCATCGATAGGAAGAGCACTTCAGGATGTTGCTTCAGTATGGGATCAGGTGTGATCTCTTGGTTTAGCAGGAAGCAATCCTGTGTGGCACTGAGTACAGCTGAAGCAGAGTATGTTGTAGCTTGTTCAGCTAGTTGTGAGGCAGTATGGCTGTGGAAGCTATTGTCCGATATATTTGATCTCCAAATGGATGCTACTTGTATACATTGTGACAATCAGAGTTACGTGAATTTGTCAAAGAATCCAGTGTTCCATGACAAGTCAAAGCATATCGAGATCAAGTATCACTATATCAGGGATATGGTGCAGAGGGGAGCAGTGAAGCTCCAATATGTTACGACGGAGGAACAGATAGCCGATGTATTGATGAAGCCATTGGCTAGGCTGAAGTTCGAGTACTTCAGGGAGAAGCTTGGTGTTCTCCAGATCAAGGTTTCCTCCAAGAGAAAGTGATGAGACCCATAGCCATTCTGACATGGTGAGAGGATTGGTTCCTTCCATGGTCAGATGTAAGGGCTGATCCATCCTGTCATGGTGAGAGGATTTAGTTCCTTCCATGTTAGATGTGAGTGCTGGCCATTCTGTCGAGTAGGACAGATGTAAGGGCTACCGCCATTCTGACAAGTAGGTCAGATGTAAGGGTTGATCCATTCTATTCATGGCTAAAGGATTTAGTTCCTTCCATGTTAGATCTGAGTGCTGGACATTCTATCGAGTAGGATAGATGTAAGGGCTACCACCATTCTAACGAGCATGTCAGGTGTAAGTGCAGAGCCATTCTGACAAGGAGGTCAGATGTGAGTGTTGGTGATTCTGTCGAGTAGGACAGATGTAAGGGCTACCACCATTCTGAGGAGGAGGTCAGATGTAAGTGCAGAGCCATTCTGACGAGGAGGTCAGATGTGAGTGCTGGACATTCTGTCGAGTAGGACAGATGTAAGGGCTACCGCCATTCTAACGAGCAGGTCAGATTTAAGTGTAGATCCATTCTGACGAGGAGGTCAGATGTGAGTGTTGGCCATTCTGTCGAGTAGGACAGATGTAAGGGCTACCACCATTCTGACAAGCAGGTCATATGTAAGGGCAGAGCCATTCTGTTCATGGCTAAAGGATTAGGTTCCTCCCATGTTAGATGTGAGTGTTGGCCATTCTGACGAGTAGGTCAGATATAAGGGCTACCAAAGACCTACAAGGAGGTAGGCATACACCCAGCATGAAAGAAGGTTGGCTCTGTATAACTTCCTATGACGAGATAGCACACACATGATGATGACCAGGTGAGATCCAGATCAAGCTATGATCCAGATCCAGTTATGATGACTCCGAGAGATCCAAATCGAGCGATGATCCAGATCCAACAGTGATGATCCAGATCCTCATCCAGATCGAGTGATGATCCAGATCCAGTCCAGTGATGTTGATCCAGATCGAGAGATGATCCAGATCCAGTGATGATGTTCCATGATGATCTAGATTGAGAGATGATCCAGATTCGAAGAATGACGATGACTTGAAGATAATGATGACTTGAAGACTCAGAGGACTCGAGATGTAGATGATGAGATGATCCAATTGATACAGAGAAGAAGACCAGTGTTGAAAATTGTGTTGAAAGAATACCTCCCTAGTTAAGAGGGAGTGTTGATGTATTTGTAACTTCGGAATGTATTCATCTATGTATCTTATGTATTGTAACCCGATGTTTATTTCAGGATGTATCTATTATGTAATTGAGTCATGTTGTCATGCCCCGATGTTCCTATCGGGAGAATCAATAATGTAAACAAGTCATGTCAAGTCATAGTGGGTAACCCTACGATTGTGTAAGGGTTAAAGTCCCCGCAGTTTCGGGGCACTAGGGTTATTAGACTCTCCAAGTAGAGGTCGGCCCTAGTAGGGTTTTAGTCATGCTGGGATTAGTATAAATAGAGATCTGGGATCTCTATTTAGAACACATCACTCACACACTCAAGTGTAGTGCATGGTTGAGGAAGGAAAGACACTGGGGCTAGACAAGAAGAAGATTACTGCTGTCGGGAGTGCATCTTACTGTTTTGGGGTTTTACATCTTGTGCTGATTCTATCTCTGAGGAAGTTGCGGGGTATTCTCCATTTATGGTTTCCCCGATCAAAAACACTGTGTTCATTGTCTCTTGTGTTTGATTGTTGTACTTGTTATTCTCTCAGTAAATATCCTAACATAATGCTAGCTTAATGTTGAAAAACTAACACTCTTATGCATCTCCACAACTTGATGAACATGTCTTCCTGCTATGAACCAAAATTTTTCCTGAAGTATAGTGTTAGAAAATACAAATTTAAACTATTCCTCCCGTGATATTCCACTTGATAAAAAAAATGGTATTATCATCTCCATTTCCTAGCCCCACCCCTATTTTAAATCTTCAATTTATTTGTTTTCCATCTAGTAGAATTCTCTCTTTCTTTTCTCTAAGATATTGATTTTGTAATTATGTTCTTCATTGATATGCCCTACTAAGACCTAGAATTCATTGCAGGTATGAAAGGGATGATTAGAATCATGGTTTGAGTAGAATATTTGAGTGCATCCAATGTCCAACATTTCAGGTATTTATGTTGAGATTTTATTTTTAATCCCATAAATTTATAGGCAGCTACAATTTTGTTACATTTACATGCCATTTTAAATTTGCATTTCCCTAATAGATTATTTAATTATTGTTATTATCTTACTAAAAGTTACATATGGATTGAAATGTAGATGGCTCTAATTGGGATGAAATGGAATATGCAATTGTAGCTTATGAAGGAAATTATATCATTAGCATAGTAAGGTGTCAAAAATATTCTACATATTCTGAAATTTCGTCCTGAAATTGTGGATGATGAAGCAATTAGATAGCCTTTTGATTTTATTGGCGATCAAGGATTTTCTTTGAATCCAAAGCAGGAGCAAAAATGGACAGTTTCAACAAAAATTGTAGCAATCAAGAGGAAACTAGAAACATTGTATATTGAAACACTTGGATCAAGTTTAGCAAAAAAATATACAAATATTGAAAACATTGGAGAGAATGTGGAGGAACCTATGCATAAACAACCTAGAGTTGAAAGTATATATGAGTCTGTAGAACCAAAAATATCTGTTAATCCTATTGTATTGGCATCCTAGGAAAATAAAGTATATAGTTTAATGGAACAGTTTGTCGAGGAGAAGCTTACTCTCCAAATATCTTCAGAAAAAGGAAGACCACAAATAAAGATCTATTGTGAAACTTATGGTATTAATTATGGAACAAGGGAATATCATTTCCATTTCGAACAATTCTCAACTTCACAAATTCTCATATGAAATTAGCAACTCATCATCGTAACATTTTAGTAGAGGGGTGTGGTCAAATATTTTATAGTGTGATTTGCCACACCTAATACATCATGCTTTGATGGCCTTTCCATGTCCCTATGCAGACTCACTTCATCCCATTTTTTCACCATTACCCTGATGCTCCAATTGAACCCCTAAAAATACGTTTTTTGAATATACACACAGTTCACAAGTTTGCAACCCAAGTATACGCATCTTGCACCACAGTCACCCACATACATCGAGTTTTATGCTCAAAAATAAAAATATTTGGATTTTTCCCCATCAAGTAATGAATGACTGGATCCTTGCTTGGCCTTCCATATGCCGAGAATCACTCTGATTCAAACCTTCATTTCCTATTGAGGGGTTATGTATTGAGCTATTGTGAAGCATTAACGAAGGAGGATAACTTTGGAGAGTAAAGAGATTATAGAGAAATCGTACCCCATTCTTATATTGTTGATTCTACGTCCCTTTGTCCTTGAATCAGCCAGTATTGCTCTTTCCCAAGCATGTCTTTGTCTTTATGAGCTTACCATTGTATGGAGGATTGAATTGGTGGAGGGACTCAATTTCTCGATTTTGATGAGGTACCGACAGAGGTTGTCATTTGTATCTTTGTTTAAATTAATAGAAATATCCATTTCTTGTCCATTTTCATGTGTAATTATGAATATTTGTATCCATGGATGTAATTAGTTTGTATAAATAATTAAATTGAATAATCTAGAATAGACTCTGACACTTTATATATCATGCTTGTATATCTCTTTTTTATTAAGGATGAAATTTAGGGATAAGTTTGATTGACATCTCAATAGGGATCTTCTTCAAATGTCTGGTTAAAGGTACGAGTAGTATCCCTTAGTGTTAGTTTCATAGTATATATCTAGCATGCCTAAGAATGTATCAATTTCTGGTGTCATACTATATGTTTTGGTCCACCCCAATCCATAGGAATTTTTCTTCGTAACAAAATTAGCTACTCCACTGTGGATTTTCCTTTTTTGTTGGGGTTTGGGTGCATGTTTTGCTTGATTTTGTCTCTTCTTCTCTGCATTTCTATGTCTCATTTAATAGTTTGTTAGTTCCTTGGTAGTCCCTTGAAGTGATTTGAATCTTATCTTACTTTTTACCACCCTTCTCTTTGTATATGCGAGTCATAGAACTTACAGTTGTGTGTATACACGGGTTGTAGTCTACACAGTCACGTACATACGCTTTTGTTCCTTTAATAGTCGCATACATATCCTTTTTGCATGGGATCTTGATGTGTGAAAGTGTTGGGTGGGTTGTAAGTGTGGCTAAGTCTTCCTGGGTTCCTATGCTACCTATTGAATACTCCTGTTGTGACCAGAGACCTCGGTTTCATTGATTTTCCTTTAAAGTTATTCCTTTTCATGTATCTCCTTTTTGTTTTTCCATTAGTGCATTAGTATTCTTCGTCTCAGTTTCTTTCTTGGCTTGTGTTTGCTTCTTGCTGCAGGGTCTAAGAGTTTTTAGGTACATTTTATTGCATTTTCATTCATTTATAGTGAAAATACAAAAATGTTTTTATATTTTCATATTTATTGCATTTTGCATATGCATTCAATTTGGTACTTGCATTAGGTTTGCTTAGATGAAGTTAGTGTTCATGCTTGTCAATAGCTTCTTTTACTATCTGATAATTGTATATTAATTCATTATAAATACTATTATGGATTTAAGCGACACTACGTAAATAAATTCTTAGTTTTATGTGTTTAATTTACTTATGCACACTACCTATGGCCTTTAACCATGGTTTTGAAAGAATATAATGATGCAATACCTGTGATTTCAACGATGATGGCAATGGTGAAACCTCTTCCGACACAAATGGTGATGGAGATGTCAAAACCATACTAGTAATGCAAAGGAACCTGAAAGTATAATGTGCAAAAAGGACTCTTAGTTTGTCACAAACTCATAAAATCCATAAAATAAAATAAGTATTGCTTTAGTAATTATTATTTCCAACTTGTCACCACATGACTTTATTGTTTGTAACATATTTATACTTGTCGTTGCATGTTTTTATTCATATGCATGTATAATTTTAACTCGTCATGTTAATGCTTGATTGATAGGTTGTGTCTTCAGTTTGGCGTGGTCTCCACTTGTAGCGACGATTTGGTGGCAACCTCGCCAAGGTGATGTTTTTAAGTTTATTAATGCAAAGGTCTGGTTACCTAGGACATAATCCTAACCTATGGCTCATTTCCTAGTTATGATTATTAGTCCTGTTAGAGTAATCAACCCATAGTTAGCTACCTTAGACATTAATTAATCCATTCTTGTCTTATTTTCCTAGTTTCCTATATTCCACTCTATGCAAGGTGTATTCCACATGTCCTAGAAGTCAAACTTGCTAAAAATGAGTCATGGAGTGCTTGGGAAACCTCCTAGAAACCATATTTAGCATGTCTACTTTATTCCATATCCTCCCTATCGCATATCCTCTTTTTCTGCTAAGTTGTCGGCTTTATTGAGATTTATGGCAAAAGGGAAAGTAAGACTAGGTGTAGTTGACTTGTTTTTTTCCCTCATAATCCTCCATCCTTTTCTCCTAATTAAAGAATATATGAGTTGTCTTTCCATCCCTTATTAGCTTTCCTACTTGATTTTTCCAATTCGTGAGCCTCTAAGTGGATTTGGAAACTGCTTTATTCACCCATAGGGGATTTGACTAGATTTAGTAAGCCTACTTTTTGACTATTTCAAATGGAATCCTTATGCATTCAAATATCTCATGTAATTATATATTGCAGCATCCTATTACTTCATAAGGTTGGATATTGCACACTTATTCAATACAGATTAGTGTTATGCTCCAATTTCAGTCTCCTTTGTTTGTAAATTTGCATGTTTGATTAGCAATTTTGTGGGTGCAATTGTTCTATCACTTGGGTTCAATTTCCACATGGTATCAGAGCCTTTGTATATCAATTTCTCTCCTTCCATATTGCTATTTCAGGTTCGACATCTTGACTGGGAGCACATTCTGCTGGTTGAAGGGCACGGTTCTGAGCTATGGATCAATCTCAGAAGATCATCTTGACTCCATTTAATTTCTTTGAATGGAAATCAGATATGGAGATACTGTTGAGAGTGAAAGGTCTCTACAGGGTGACTATGGCAACTGAGGTAGAGCCCAATGCAGCTGCAAAGAAAATTAAATGGCACAATAGGAGGGATGAGTCCTATGGTCTTTTGTGTCTGAGCATATCAAGAGACCTCCTCTTACATCTTAATGGATTGACATCACCTAATGAAGTATGGGAGAAGCTTGTAGATATTTTTGGTAATATAGATGAGATGAGAGGACATAAAATTGAGAATGAATTGATCTCTTTGAGTCCCAGCAGCTCCAAATCCCTACAACTCTACTTTTCCAAGTCTAAAGCCCTTGTTTTGCAGCTAAAACAGTGTGGAATTGAAAAGAAGGAAGAGCAACTAGTTTTGGCCATATTCTCAAAGCTTGGCCCTAACTATTCAGTTTTTGTTTCGACCTTCCATGCCACCAAGTTGACAGCTTGAGCCTGGAAGATTCCTAAGCTTGCAGAGTTCATGGAATCCCTCCCACAAGAACAAGATAAATTGGTGATGATGGGCACCATCAAACCTTCCAAAGACCAAGCTTTGGTTGCTCGAGATTCAAGGGTGGATTCAAAAGGAAAGAAGAAATCTAAGAAGCCACCTGAGCAAAAGAGAGACAAGAATACGTCTCAAGAGGAGCCCCAAGGATCCAAGAAGAACTTCCAAAAAATGAAGAACAAAGGAGAAATGAGCAAGTGCGCATACTGCAGTAAGGGCTATCATTCTGAAAGCTCTTGCATGAAGAAGAAAATTGACATGTTGACCCAACTCCTGGAGAAGAATAACATCTCCCTTCCTAATTTCTCAAAGAAGAGGGAAGGAGGATCAAATTCAGAGGATAGAGAGAGAGTACATGCTTTGGTTGCTAGCATATCAAGCTCACCTAGCTTCATCATAGACTCTAGAGCTTCAAGACATATGGTTTCGAGCAAGGAGGCATTATCCTCTCTTGACATGTCGAAAGGTCCACCAATAGTGCTGGGAGATGACTCTCTCACTAATAGTTTGGGGAAAGGAAGGATTGATCTTGACCATGGTAAGTTCAGTAATGTATTATATGTTCCAGGTCTTTCCTCTAACCTCTTGTCAGTGTATCAAATGACTCACACAGGGTCTCCAAAGGTCATCTTCTCCCCTGATGATTTTGAGATCACAGAGATCTCGAATGGTAAAGTCATTGCAAAAGGAGTTGTAGATCACACTTCGAAGGTATACATGTTTTCACATTTTCTACCCTACTCAAATCCCTCTAGTCTTCTGATTCATGCTAATGAGGCAAGCAAGATTTGGCCATCTTAACTATAAGTATCTTTCTAATCTAAGTGAAAAATAATTGGTCATAGGGTTACCAAAGATTAAGTTTTCCAAGGGAGTCTGTCAAGGTTGTATCCTAGGAAAACACCCAGAGCATAAATTTGAGAGAGCTAGTCATGA
>LPNX010202429.1:225235-244184 GCA_001517045.1 Pseudotsuga menziesii
GGTGGTCCATTTCCTCATATGTCAATGAGTCAAGCCAAATATGCATTGACCTTCATAGATGAATTTTCCAGGTATTGTTGGGTTTACTTCAAAGTATTTAAGGCCTTGGTTGAAAACCAGTCTGGGAGGAGACTCAAGATCCTCAAATATGAAAATGGTGGTGAGTATGTCAATTCTAATTTCATTCAATATTGTAAAGATGCAAGTATTCAGATATAGCATTCAATCCCTTACACACCACAGCAAAATGGTGTTGCTGAGAGAAAGAACAGATCATTGAAGGAGATGGCAACCTGTATGATGGAGGCTAAGACTTTGCCACCAAAGTTTTGGGCCAAGGCTATAAAATGTGAATCCTATATCCAGAATAGGGTGCCTCATAAATAGCTTGATGGTATGAATCCTTTCGAATATTGGAGTGGGCACAAGCCAGATGTGACCCATTTCAGGATTTTTGGCTCAAGGGCTTAGGCTAGAATTCCAACTAAAAAGAGAAAGGCTTTGTAGCCCCAAAGCCAAGAGTTCCTATTTGTTGGGTATTCTAAAGATTCAAAAGGTACAAGATGATCAACTTTAGAACAAACAACTCCTTCATTGAAAGGAGTGTCCAGTTCCAAAAAGAGCCTTTAGCAGCAGTTGAAGTTGGAGAGTCTTCTTCGACACCAGAACCATTGAATGTAAGTGAAGAGACAAATGAGTTTGTTGATTCTGATATGTCTGATAATGATGATTTAATTGCAGATCCTAACAGTCCTAAAAGACCAAAATGGTCAGCAAATACCATTCATGCAGCTGGGGAACTAGCTAGAAATCCTAGTGATCCTAGGAGGACTAGATCTCAGTTTGAGAGTGCCCTGTGTATGAAAGATCCTTTGTTTGTAGAGAAGTGCTATCTGATGGTTGAATTAGACCCACAGACATATGAATCTACAGCACATGATCCAAGATGGCAAACATCCATCAAAGAAGAATTCAGCTCACTCCAGAAGAACAACACTTGGGAACTGGTTGATCTTCCCCCAGGGAGGAAGCTAGTTCAATGTAAGTGGGTTTTCAAAACTAAGTTTACTTTTGATGGGTCACCTTTGAAATACAAAGAAATATTGGTATCCAAGGGCTAATCATAGGTACATGGTATTGATTACAATGAAACCTTTGCACCAGTGGAAAACATGGACGCCATAAGGCTAGCCTTAGCCATTGCATCTTCAAAGCAGTGGGAGGTACATCACATGGATGTGAAGTGTGCTTTCCTAAATGGAGATATTACTGAATATATTTACATGCAAAAACCTCAAGGGTTTGTGTCTAATCCATATTTTGTGTGCAGGTTAAAGAAATCATTGTATGGGCTCAAGCAAGCCCCCAGGGCTTGGTATGCCAAGATTAATGGATTTCTGCAATCATTGAGTTTTGTTCGATGCAGGTCTGATCCTAATGTTTATTTGAAGATGATTCATGGTTCTTTGATGATTATTTTCTTGTATGTGTATGACCTTCTGATTACAGAAAGTTCAAAGAAAGAGATTGGCTCCTTGAAGGATGCAATGAACCGTGCATTTTCTATGACTGATTTGGGGTTGTTGAGCCAATTCTTGGGTCTCAAAATTGCTCAATCCCAACATGGAATAAAAGTACATCAGTACAAGTATGATTTATATTTGTTGAACAAGTTCAACATGAAATATTGCAAGCCAAGCAAGACTCCTTTCCTTTCAGGAGTTAAGCTTGAAGAAGCAGGTTCTTCTCCTATGGTAAATAATACATCGTATAGGAAGTTGATTGGGTGTTTACTTTACCTTACATACACTCGACCTGATATTTCTTATGTAGTAAGTGTGGCCTCAAGATACATGGATCAGCCTCATGAGATCCATTGGAGAGCATCCAAAAGGATCCTTAACTTTGTTCAGGGAACAAGAACTCATGGGATCTTCTACAAAGCTAAATTTGACCTTGATTTGATTGGGTTTACTGACAGTGATTGGGAAGGTGACAACACAGATCGAAAGTCAACTTCAAGATATGTGTTCATGCTTACTGAAGGACCAATCAGCTGGTCAAGCAAGAAACAAAGTGCCATAGCACTCTCATCTACAGAAGCAGAGCACAGAGGAGTTGTAAATGCAGCAACTCAATGTTTATGGTTGCAGGGGATACTTGGTGAGTGTGGCTTCAAATAAGAGTTTTCAACTATTATCTATTGTGATAATCAGAGCACCATTCAAATTTGCAATGATCCAGTTCAGAGATAGAGAACCCAACACATTGAGATCCATATGCACTACATCAAATAGCTTGTGCATGATGGCACCATTCACCTACCCTTCTGTGCATCTTTAGAACAAGTAGCAGACATATTCACCAAAGTTTTTTGTGAGAATACATTCAGCAATCTCAAATCACTACTAAGGATTGTTGATCATGTTGTGAAGTATGATTGATGACAATATTTTAAAATTTTGTTTTACTGTCCATGTTTAAGGGAGGATTTTTCCACTGGGTTTTTGCCTATTTCCTTGGTTAAATGGACATGCAGTATGTAAAGGGTGACTAAGCCTTGTTGTTGGGCCCTACATTTTTCTAATATTTACTCATAAATTTAGGCTTAAGGGGGGGTTTTAGAATAATCAACCCATAGTTAGCTACCTTAGACATTAATTAATCCATTTTTGTCTTATTTTCCTAGTTTTCTATATTCCACTCCATGCAAGTTATCTTCCACATGTCCTAGAAGTCAAACTTGTTAAAAATGAGTCATGGAGTGCTTGGGAAACCTCCTGGAAACCATATTTAGCATGTTTTCTTTATTCCAGATCCTCCATAGTGCATATCTACTTTTTCTTCTAAGTTGCCTGCTTTATTGAGATTTATGGCAAAAGGGAAAGTAAGACTAGGTGTAGTTGACTTGTTTTTTTCCCTCATCATCCTCCATCCTTTTCTCCTTATAAAAGCATGTATGAGTTGTCTTTCCATCCCTTATTATCTTGCCTACTTTAATTTTCCAATTTGTGAGCCTCTAAGTGGATTTGGAAACTGCTTTATGCACCTATGGGGGATTTGATTAGATTTAGTAAGCCTACTTTTTGACTATTTCGAATGGAATCCTTATGCATTCGAATCTCTCATGTAATTATATATTGCAGCAGCCTATTACTTCATAAGGTTGGCTATTGTACACTTATTCAATACAGATTAGTGTTATGCTCCAATTTCAGTCTCCTTTGTTTGTAAATTTGCATGTTTGATTAGCAATTTTGTGAGTGCAATTGTTCTATCACTTGGGTTCAATTTCCAAAAGTCCATACTTAGAAATTCATTCTTTGGCAAGGTGGTTGCATAACATTTAAAAGGATTTATGTTGGAAGGCTTGTAAAAGACTTAAGTCTTTAAACCAAGGTTTGAGGCCCAAGATGGCAATGCTTTACACATCATAAGGGGTGATCATATCTAATATAAGGTTTACATGATTATTTGTTAAAATATGTTGGGAAGCTTGAATCTTGTAACACCATAAGAATTGTACTATGGTTTAATCCCTAGCTCACAAGCTTACATATCGTGGGATGGTATTTTATAAAGTTTGATATACAAATAATGAAGGGGGAGGCATAAGTAGATTCCATCACAGAAAGTTTTAATGGTTGTAATAAATTAATACCTTAGTCATAGCTATGAGTTGACTAATCATCTAGGCACATTTAAAGACTTGTCTTGACGCATACTTGGTGGCTCAAAGTAAATCTCGACCCTCCACTTGTCAAGATTTGGATCGAGGGTTTTTCGTAGGGTTTAATGCGATTTATGTTGTCGTGAGGGTTTTTTTGCATTCATTTGGTATGTTTGAGTTTTGTTGATGTCACTTTGTTGCTCCATGACTATGTTGTAGTAATTTTTTCCCTTCGTGGTCTGTTAAGGGAAGTATGGATTCTACTCTATAATCTTGAATTGTTTTGGAGGTTTATTAGTGGATTAATGGTGAACGTGGCTGCCATTACAACCTTGACCTTTCTTGGTTCAATGTGGGGTAAAAGAGAACCCAGTCGCCTTCGTTCTAAACTGGCAGAAGCTTTGCAGCTTGCAAATATTAAATAAACAGGTAAGGAATAATTTCTTCCATCTTACTATGTAATTTCGATTTTAAGATTTATTTGTTAGATATAGAGTTTAACACAATGCTTTGTTTGTTTGTGCAGGAAGAGGAGGAAGGAAGATCTAGGAGGAGTCGACCCTTGGCCCTCTACGTGTCTTATCATGGTAAGTTCTTCTCTGGTTGAATAATTTAACAAATTCCTTCATTATTATTAATATTTGGGGTTTATTTTAACTTTGTCGATTTATGGCAGCTGAAGGAAGGGAAATGCAGAAGATTTGGATTACACTTGTTTCACCCCCACGGCCCAACCTTGAAATGCTGGTAAAATTCACAAACGCGTTCTTTTTAACTTTCAACAATTTATAGTTTATAAAAAAAAAATTTAACACATATTTTAAGTAGATGCAGGTTACTAAGCCTAGGCCTCCTGGGAGGGGTGACAAGGTCACCTCCTCTCATGCCTCCTTCTTCCCTATCAGGAGGTGAGGGATTTCCTCAAACTCTATTAAATAAGAAGGATGCATTTTTTTAAATTCTTCTTATTAGATTTATACTAACACCACCAAGTTTTGTTCATGTAATTACCGCCGCAACTTGGCTTGTAGAATGTACCTCTGGATCGTCTATCAGTCATAAGGTAATGCTCTTGATAGCTTCGTGGTTAAGTTGGTTTTCCCAGTGGATTTATTTCACTGTCTATATGGAGAGAAAGGGCTTTAATGCCCGCTATGAAGATAAGTTTTTCTTTAAAAAAATCATAACCCACATTGGGTTTGTACTTAGATGTGTTTATTAGTTTACAGAGTAGGCTTCAAAGCCTCTCATACTCGAAGAGTATTTGATTTTACAGTGGTTATTCTATTTGAATAAAATGGTTCTCAGCAAATATATTTAAGGCCCGATCTTTAAAATCGATTGATTGTGATTATTATTTGAAAGCTTTGTTTTCAATAAAATGGTTGTTGCTTCAACTTAGATATTGTGACTATGTTATGGCTTTAAGCCTTTATCTAGATCGATTTATTCTTGGGTATGGATGCCCACAAACAGAGATTGTAATTTTTGTTAGATTAGGTTATTAGAACCTGTAGATGTGATTTGTAATTTCTAAATATTACTGTGAATTTTCATCATGATATTGATTTGAAAATAGATGGCTTCTATGTTATAGCTAGATTTTATTATTTGTTGTGTTTGGAGCTCAGATCTATGAGCTAGGCATTGATGATTATCTTGTAAATGATTTATTTGTTTGATTTACTGTGATCATGTAATTCAATTTCTTTTGGCTTGTTATAATATGTATATTTGTCCTAAACGGGGTATGAATACCCAGAAAGAAACAGAGACTATATATATTCTTTAAACTTATGGTTGGGATTTGTTGTTTTGTTGTTTTGTTTTGGTTATTAGATATGATATTGATTAATGTTGATTTTGGGGGATCATATCTACAAGTTGGGTGATTGTTTTATTAGTTTTGTTAATGGAGTAGTTAGATTTTTCTTGATCCTTTCGTTCAGTCCTTATTAATATATTTAGATATGTCCTGAACTAGGTATGAATATCCAAGACATATATTAGGTTTAGTAATATATGCGTAATAATTTCGAAACATAGATATACTCTGTGTGGATTCCTTCACCTCCCAAAGAAATGTGATTGGTTTACACTTGCTTAGACCTATTTACTAATTTCGATAATTAATAATTTTTAAATTAACATTAGCAAGGTAATCTAGATGTACTTAGAATATACATAAAATTTGCAGTTTCCTACATTCTGTAAATAATTAACAGTTTATACTAAGAACATATTTTGAAAGAGACAAAAATATTAGGAATAGACGCATAGCATAATTCTTCATTTTAAAATGCATTTAGAATTCACATATACGCTCAGACTATAATTATCAGTATTAAACAATTAATAAATTTAGTAAGGAACCTGTCACCACTGTCGGGAAAACATTACTGAAGCTTTCATTCCTCCCAACCAACTCCTAAAGCAGCCAAGTATTACTTTTTCCAGAACCCCCGAGCATGTTTGTTGAACCACAAGTACAAAATCCAATCAATGTGCCATCTATTTGCATCGACAAATCATTTCCCCATCCATCATCAGCCTCCTGTTTATTCGATGGACATACTATTTTATATTATTTTTCCTAGGAATTTGTCATTTATGAGCCTCCTCCTCTTTAGCACTCCATAAGGAGTCTTGAATTGATTTTTGGAAAGATACCTCCTGCATCACTTGAGTTCTCACTCAACAGCTTTCACCATTTGTCATTTCCCCTTGTGTGTTAGAAAACACTCTTTCAACAGCTACTTTAGTTTGGTTTCCTCTCAGTCTGTTAATTATTCAATAATAATAATAATCCATTACATTCATTTTGAATTTATTGTTAATATATATATATATATATATTCAATTAATAAATAATTAACAATTGGTTTGGTGCATTACATAAACCTCCCCTTAAAGGGTAACATTGTCCTAAGTGTTTGTTAATTCATTATCTCATCCCTCCATTATTTCATCATGAAATAGAGCTAGATATGCCTCCCGCATATTACTTTCCAGTTCCCAAGTGGATTCCTCTGGACTAAGGTGCTTCCATTACACTTCGATTTGTTCGATGGTACAGTTTCGGAGAAAATTTCTCTCTTGTCAAGAATAAGTTATGGTTCCACTTGAAACTTTCCATCGGGTTCCACCTGTATAAAATTCCAGTCAATCACATGAGTAGCATCATGAACGTATTTTTTTAAAATTGAAACATGAAAAACATTATGTACTTTTATTATAGGAGGTAATGCTAGTTGTTATGTCGTCGATCCAATCTTTGCCAAAATTTCAAATGGACCACAATACCTGGGCACCAATTTTATTTACGTATTTTCCCAATCTTAGGGAGATTTTCTTGGGTTTAATTACCTTTACATAAACATGTTCTCCTACTTGGAACTCTCGTGGAGTTATTTTTAAGTCGGCATAACTCTTTTGCCTATCTTGTGAAACCTTCAAATTATGTTGTACATGTTTCACTATTAGTTCCATATATTTTAATAAATCGGGTCCTAACATTAATCTGTCGACTGGACTGCTCCAAGAAATTGGAGTGTTACACTTTCGGCCATACAGAATTTCAAATGGACTTAAGCTAGTTGAAACTTGGAAATGATATTATACGCAAATTCTACTAAGTGCAAGTTGTCTTCCCACTTACCTGGTTTATACATTACGTACATTCTATGCATGTCTTCTAAGATCTAATTTACTCTTTCAGTTTGTTCGCCGGTCTGTGGATGATATGCGGTGCTAAAATTTAGTTGTGTGCATAATCCTTTAAATAAAGATTTCCACAATTTTCCTATGAATTTTGCATCTCTATCTGAGATGACTACCTTAGGTACACCGTGCAACCTGGAAATTTCTTTCATAAATATATCAGCAATGTTTATATCTTTAAAAGTATAATTTACCGGAATAAAGTGAGCTTCCTTACTTAGTTTATCTGCTACGACCATGATTGAGTCATGTTGTCTAACATTCTTAGGCAAGTCAGTTATGAAATCGATGCTGATAACTTTCCATTTCCATTTCAAAATGGGTTTAATGGCTGTAATAATCATGTTGAATATTGGTGTTCAGTATTTACCTGTTGACATTCAATGCAATGTGCTACATATTCTGCTACTTCTTTTTTCATATTAGGCTAAAAGAAATCCTTCCTTGTCATGGTAATCATTTTCTTATATCTAGGGTGTCCTAAATAAGGTCTTTTATGTAAGTCATCGATAACAATTAACTTAATATCTATTGAATTTGGTATGTATAATCTACCTTTTTGTAGTAATAACCCTCTTCCATTCAGACTAATATTTGTTTAAGCTGTATTTATTTCATTTTCTATGGTCTTTTCCTTTAGTTTTTTATATTCCTTGTCAAATTTTTATGTATTTAAAATTTTATTTTCTAAATCTAATTCATAGTTGCTGCTTGCATACAACAAGTTTGCATGACAACTTAGGGCATCTACAACTTTATTTTATTTACCTTTTATATGTTTTATTTCAAAATGATATTCGCTTAGAAATGATAACCACCTAGCCTGTCTAGCGTTAAGATTGTGTTGATCAAATAAGTATTTTAGACTTATATTATCTGACATTAATAAGAATCTTCTTCCAATGAGATAGTGTCACCACATTTTAGCGCATGTATGATAGCAGTTAACTCAAGGTCATGAGTAGCATAATTCTTTTCATGTTCTTTTAACTTTCTAGAGTCATAGGCTACGACATAGTTTTAATGAATTAGTACTCCGCTTAGAACTTCCTTACATGCATCTGTACATACAACAAAATATTTAAAAGGATCAACAATTTTTAAAATAGGGGTTGTGGTTAACAAGTGTTTTAATTTATTAAAACTCTCAGTACATTATTCGCTCCAATCAAATTTCTTGCCTTTCTTTTGTAATGAAGTTATAGGGTATGCTATCTTAGAAAATCCTTCAATGAATTTTTGATAGTAGCCAGTAATACCCATGAATGGTATTATATTAGTTACATTTCTTAGAACAGGTCATTCAGTGATAGCCTTCTTAATCTTATCGATATCGACTGATATCCCATCCTTAGACACCACGTGTCCTAGATACTGAATTTTGTCTTGAAATAAATCACACTTGTTAAACTTAGCAAACATTAGTTCCATTGATACTGGTAAGATTATTTTCAAGTGATCTTCATGCTCTTGTTTATTTTTAGAGTAGACTAATATGACATCGATAAAGACGACTAGGAATTTATCTAAGTGTTTACTAAATATACTTTTCATTAAACACATAAAAGTTGTCGAGGAATTTTTTAACCCAAAGGGAATTACGACAAACTCATAATGGTTGTATCTAGTTCTAAAAGCAGTTTTAAAAATGTCTTCATCCTTGATCTGTACTTGATTGTATTGAGATCTTAAATCTATTTTTGAAAAGATTGTTTTCCCTCAAAACTAATCAAATAGATCGTCAATACGGGGAAAAGGATATCCATTTTTAATTGTCATTGTGTTAAATGTCTATAATCTATAAACAGTCTTAAACTGCCATCCTTTTTCTTTACAAATAAAATCGGTGCTCCCCTAGGGGAAACACTAGGTTGAATGTACTTTTTATTGATTAGTTCCTGTATTTGTGATTTTAATTCAGTAACCTCTATTATATGCATCCTATAAGGAGCCTTTGATGCTAGTAATCCCCATGGTACGAAATCAATCATAAGTTCTATGTCCCTTTTCGAAGGTAGTCCAGGAATCTCTGCCAAAAATATGTCTTTAAAATATTTTTAAATTGGTATATATTCTATTTTAAGTTGATTTTCTTTCTCTTTCTCTTCTATTACGTAAACTGCAAAAAATGTGCATCCCTTACATACAAACTTCTTCATTTGTAAGGCGGAGATTTCTCTTATGGTAACATTTCTTGGAATTCCTTTTACAACAATGATATTACCTTTATCATCTAAGCATGAAAATGTTTTATCATAGCGGTTTAAAATAACTCTATGTTTCTCTAACCAGTCCATTCCTATTAGTAAATCATAAGACCCGAAAGGTAAGATATTTAAATCACCATGTGTTTTTAAGTCATTCATAATAAATTCACAATTTTCCACAAAACTAATGACCTTTCTCTTTGTCCATGTAGCAAGTTATACAAGCCAAGATTTTTCAAACTTATCTTGTTGTAACTTATATAGTTCTACAATTCTAAGTGATACATAACTTAGACTTACACATGGATCAATCAGTATAGAAATGGGTTTGTCTTTTATCATACCTTTGATTTTGGCCATATATGTTTGATGTTCTGACTGTCGGTTCTCCAATGTTGCACTGATTTTGGGCATGCTTTTTGCTATATCCCCCACTGTAGTAACTTCTTGGATTGAATGGAAATTATTAAAAAAATTCTTTCTAATGGGGAAATCTTTAAATTAATGTGGTTCACCACATTCCCAGCATTTTAGTGGTTTCCTTTATGCAGTATTTTTATTAAAGGCAGTGGTTATTTCCCTTTCTTTTGTTGCAGCAGGATTCTGCAGTTAAAATTTTTATAATTATTCCCTTGGTATCCCTGATAGTTATTCCCAGTGTTCTTATACAGGTTGGTTCCTTTCTTTTTCGATTCAAAGTTATCATGTCTTTTATTTTTCCAGTTAGGTATGTTTTCCCATTTGTTTTTATTTTAATCATAGTATCAATTTGTTTTTCTCATTGCCTCTTCCAGAGTTTTTGGATTATCATATTCAATCCTCTATTTAAACATAAGAGGTAAACAGTTGAGGAAACGTTGTATTTTTTGTTTCTCGTCAACGATATAAGGCACATAAAATAATAAGCTTAAGAATTTTCTACAAAGTTCTTTCATGGTCATGGAACCTAATCTTAATTCGTAAAATTCTTTATCTTTTTCTTCGTAATACTGCACTGATAAATATTTTCATTTAAAATATTTCTTAACGGGTTTCCATGTTACATAATGTTCTTTTATGCCCTTTACTTTATTTATGTCTTGCCACCAAATATCAATTTTTCTTGTTAAGTTATAGATTGACATTTTTTCTTTCAATTCATCAGAATAGTTATAAATCTAGAAATACTTTTTCATTCCATATAACCAAGCTTTTGCTTCTTTTCTTTTTTCAATTTCTCGGTTAAACATAGGAGGTTTGATCTTTTTGAATTCTCCATAAATTTCTTCTTGTGGTTTGTATTTATTTTTCCTCTAGTTTCTATCACTACTTTCACTAGAATATTTATATTTTTCAGTCTTATGCTTAGTTGATTCTTCACTTGAAGATTCAGTCTCATGTTTAGAATATTCCAGTTTTTTTACCTTATGTTTGGAAGGTGTAGTTCTTTCCATGTTAAGTTCGGGTTTTTTATTTTTCTCTTTTGCATTATTGTGCATTTTAGACAACAAAATGTTATTTAACTCTTCACGTGCTTTTAAATTTTTTTCATTATCTTCCTTAACTCATTTTAGTTTTGCCCTTAATTCTTTTACTACTGGTTGTAGTTCAAATGGGTTATTGTTCCTACTTTAATTTAAATTTACCCATATTTCCCCGTCTCTAATGTTACATTTTTCATTGTTTATTGGATCCTTAGTACATGATTGTTTTTCAGTAAACATTATGTACCAAGAAAAGGTAGGATAGGGGTGAGACCAGCAGTGGCGCACTAGTAACTGAGGACCAGTTGAACCGTATTATCGAGGTTGTTACAACTGTGACTGATGCAACAGGAGAATATATGAAAAAGTAAGAAACAGATGAATTTCGTGAGGTAAAAACTCACCTTGACTCTTTAATTGATGCAGTTTTGGCTAAGGAACCAGAGGTAGCTACCGTCCAAAGGATTAGCTTGATCGACACTGGACACAGAGTAGGAATGTGCAAATTCCACCACATGTGATCAAAACCAATAATGAGGATCTCAACACCTCACTGTGACAGTTACAGGATATTTTCATAGACATCAATGCGCTATCGACACAGACATTGGTGGACATGCAGAGGGTCACTAATCAGGAGTTCGCAGACAAGGAACAAATTATCAGCGATCAATTATTGAGGTCGCGGGAGAAAGAGGCAGAAGTGTGCAAAGATATTGAGGCATTGCAGAAGGAACAAGAGCAGATGACAGAGGAGAAAGAAAGGGAGATTCAGAAGCTCAAGAAGGAGAAGGATTGACTAGTTGCAGAAAAGGTGCAACTCAGGGACAACACAGTCCACTTAGAGGCAGTAGTTTATGATGCTTGTCAGCACATATTCGATAGCACGATGGAGCTGGACATGATGGAAAAAGCAGAGTGGCTTGGGGGCATCATTGTATAATTGTAGTAGGACAATGCGGACTTGCAGGACCTAGTACATCCAGATACACCACCGGAGAAATTTGTGCAGAGGAAAAGCGCCATTGANTTGGGGTCATCATTGTATAATTGTAGTAGGACAATGCGGACTTGCAGGACCTAGTACATCCAGATACACCACCGGAGAAATTTGTGCAGAGGAAAAGCGCCATTGAGGACCTAGCAACGCAGCTAGAGGAAATGGAGCAGGAAGTGAAGAAGGTAACTGACATGACTACACAATTTTGGGGTAGTGTAGTTCAGGACGCGTAGTTGGAGTAGCTGACCACAAATTTGCAGGAGGCCAAGGGGCAGTTGGCAACATTGAAGACGTTGCTTAAAGTGATGCCCCCAGTTGTATAGGTCACCAAGGTAGAGGAGATGAAGGATTTGCAGCAGCGGGTTGTAAAGGCCAAGGATCGTCAACAAAGGCGCACAACACAGTTAGATTCATTTCAAGATATTGGTACGCAGCTCTCGGTAAAGGCAATTTCAGTACTCCAAGGAGTTCAAGCGGGCAGAAAGTATGTTATAGCAAAGATTATCAAGCATCCAATAGAGCATGAGTTGACAGAAAGTCAAGAGACTACTGAGAAAATCAAAGAACGGGTCAAGGAAATTACCCAATAGTATAAGGATTTCAAACTGAAGATCAACAAATACACCATTTCCAGCTGAAGTGGCTCGAGGGCAAGCCACAATATTGAGTTGGGGGCATGTTCGTAGGAAGTTTTGGGGTACGATAGCTACACAACATCACGGATGCTGGGCAAGGTCAAAGATGTCGCATAAGGTGGAAAACAGAGCGCAAGTTGAAGTTGCAATATATTATGTATTTTGGTCATATTTTGTAGATTTGGACCGCATTATGTTGATTGTGGTCATTATTTTGTAGATTCTGTTAAGAAGTAGTTAGGAAGTTGGTTAAGTGGAACATGAATGTAAAGGCGCAAGCCTATAAGTAGATGTAGAATTGAAAGTGTTAAGTCTTCTTAGCTTCTTCCAGTCGTGAGATTCTGAGCTTGAGCGCACTTCTTAGCTTCTTCCAGTCGTGAGTTTCTAAGCTTGAGCGCACTTCTTGGCTTCCTCTAAGGCTGGCTCCTTGCACATTGTTTTCTTTTTGGATATGTGTATGTGAGCTAAAGACTTGTTTTGGAGAACCTGTGTTTTGTTGCGAAGGTTAATATGACATGACGAAGATTGAGCAAAATCATTGTGTCTTTTCCTATTTTCTTGTTTTCCTATATTATGTTATCCAAATGTGAATGCAATGTGTATATGTGAATGATGTGTTGTTTCTCTACTATGAATGATGACATACTACTAGATCTGGTTGTGCATCGATGTTTTGCTGCAATTCATTTATGTTAATGCGATCTATGGAATGATGACATGATTTTGTTGATGCATAATCTAAATGATTAAATATGTTGAATGATGTTGCGCTAAGTTGATAAGTAGATGCATTGTCCTCCTTCATATTATGGAAACTTGGTTCTGACAGCTCTCCCTCGAACATCTTGGGTGAGACTTCATCTTCTCTGTAGGTGTTGTCGGATGGGGTAAAACCTGTCTGGGCTAGTGCTCAGGGAGATCGCGGTGGTTTGGGTGTCGACGAAGAGGGAACTCCTATCAACCGGTTTTGTGTCAACAATCTACCATAATTCCTACAAAAACGAGGTTATATTTTCTCTTCATATTCGCAAGAGAGTCAAACCATAACAAATAAAATTAGTTTTCGGTTTTTTATCAATTTGAGTGTTGAGTTCATTCAGGCCAAGTGTTGTAACCATGCTCTGATACCATTATGTCACAAACCCGTAAAATCTATAAAATAAAATAAAAATTGTTTTACTAATTATTATTTCCAACTTGTTGCAACATTACTTTATTGGTTGTAACATATTTATATTCATCGTTACATGTTTTTATTCATATGCATGTATAATTTTAACTCGTCATGTTAATGCTTGATTGACATGTTGTGTCTTCAATTTGGTGTGGTCTCCACTTGTAGTGACGATTTGGATGCAACCTCGCCAAGGTGATGTTTTTAAGTTTATTATTGCAAAGGTTCAGTTACCTGAGACATAAGCCTAACCTATGGCTCATTTCCTAGTTATGATTACTAGTTCATACTTAGAAATTCATTATTTGGCAAGGTGGTTGCATAATGTTTAAAAGGCTTGGTGTTGGAAGGCTTGTAAAAGACTGAAGTATTTAATCCAAGGTATGAGACCCTAGCCTGCAATGATTTACACATCATAAGGGGTGATCGTAAATAATATAAGGTTTACATGGTTATTTGTTAAACTATGTTGGGAAGGTTGTAGCACCATAAGATTTCGAATATGGTTTAAGCCCTAGCCCATGGGCTTACATATCATGGGATGGTATTTTACAAAGTTTGATATATTAATTATGAAGGGGGAGGCATAAGTAGATGCCAATGTAAAAAATGTTTAATGGCTGTAATAAAACTAATGCCTTAGTCCTGGCTATGAGTTGACAGTGCAGCCAGGCACATTTAAGGACTTGGATTAACGCATGCTTGGTGGCTAAAAGTAAATCTCGACCATCCACTTGTCAAGATCTAGGTTGAGGGTTTTTCGTAGGGTTTAATGATATTTATGATGTCGTGAGGGGTTTGTTGCATTCATTTGATCTGTTTGATTTTTGTTGATGTCACTCTACCACTCCATGGCTATGTTGTAGTATTTTTTTTCCCTTCGTGGTCTGTTAAGGGAAGTCTGGATTATGCTCTGTAATATTGAATTGTAAATTGGAGGTTTATTAGTGGATTAATGGTGAACGTGGGTGTCATTATATCCTCGACCTTTCTTAGTTCATTGCGGGGTAAAAGAGAATCTGGTCGCCTTCATTCGAAATTGGCAGAAGCTTTGCAGCTTGCAAGTCTTAAATAAACAGGTAAGGAAGAATTTGTTCCATGTTACTCTGTAATTTTGATTTTAACATTTATTTGTTAGATACATAGTTTAACATAATGCTTCATTTGTTTTTGTAGGAAGAGGAGGAAAGACGAGCCAGGAGGAGCTAGCCCTTGGCCCTCTACGCGTCTTATCATGGTAAGTTCTTCTCTGGTTGAATAATTTAACAAATTCCTTCATTATTATTAATATTTCGGGTTTATTTTAACTATGTCAATTTGTTGGTAGGTGAAGGCAGGGAAATGCAGAAGCTTTGGATTACACCTTCTTCACCCTCACTGCCCAACCTCAAAATGCAGGTAATAATCACCAACACACCCTTTTTAACTTTCAACAGTTTATAGTTTATAAAACATGGTTTTAACACAACTTGTAAGTGGATGCATGTTACTAAGCCTAGGCCTGGAGAGAGCGACGACAAGGTCACCTCCTCTCAGGCCTCCTTCTTCCCTGTCTAGAGGTGAGGGATTTCCTCAAACTATGTTAAATAGGAAGGATGCATTTTTTTAAATTTTGGTCATTAGAGTTATACTAGCGCCACCAAATTTTGTCCATGTAATTACCAGTGTGGCTTGGCTTGTGGGATGTACCTTTGGATCATCTATCAGTCATAAGGTAAGACTCTTGATAGGTTCGAGGTTAGGATAGTTTTCCCAATCGATTTAGTTCGTGGTTTCTATGGAGAGATAGGGATTTTACATTCGCTACAAAGATAAGTTTTGTTTTTAAAAAATCATAACCTGCATTGGGTCTATACTTATATGTGTTGATTAGTTTATAGAGTAGGCTTCGCAACCTCTCATACTCTCATAGTATTTTATTTTACAGTGGTTATTATGTTTGAATAAAATGGTTCTCAACCAATATATTTAAGGCTCAATTTGTAAAATAGATTGATTGTGATTATTATTTGGAAGCTTTGTTTTCAATAAAATGGTTGTTGCTTAGGCTTAGATATCGTGACTCTGTTGTGGTTTTAACCCTTTATCGAGATCTATCTATTCTTGGGTATGCATTCTTGCAAATAGAGACTGTACTTTTTGTTTGATTGAGTTATTAGAACCTGTAGATGCAATTTGTCATTTCTAAATCTTACTATGAATTTTGATTAAGATATTGATTTGGAAATAGCATGGTTCTTCATTTTAGCTAGATTTATTATTTGTTGTGTTTGGAGCTCAGATCTATGAGCTGGGTGTTCATGATTATCTTGTAAATGATTACTTTGTTTGATTGACTGGAATCTTGTCATTCAATTTCTTGTGGTTTCTTAAAATATGTAGATTTGTCCTAAACGGGGTATGAATACCAAAAAAGAAACAAAGACTGTATATATTCTTTAAACTTATGGTTGGGATTTGTCAATTTGTTGTTTTGTTTTGGTTATTAGATATGATATTGATTAATGTTGAGTTTGGGGGCTCATATCTATGAGTTGGGTGATTGTTTTCTTAGCTTTGTTAATGGATTTGTTAACTTACTCGTGATCTTTTCGTTCAGTCCTTATTAAGATATTTAGATTTGTCCTGAACTAGGTATGATGAATACCCAAGACAGAGATTAGGTTTAGTAATATATGCTTAATAATTTTAAAATAGAGGTATACTCTGTGTGGATGCCTTCGTCTCCTAAGGAAATTTGATTGGTTTACGCTTTATTAGATATATTTACTAATTTTGATAATTAATCATTTTTAAATAAACGTTAGCAAGGTAATCTATATGTACTTAGAATATACATAAATATGTAGTTTCCTACATTTTGTAAATAATTAACAATTAATACTAAGAACATATTTTGAAAGAGATAAAGAGATTAGGAACAAACACATAACATAATTCTTTAGTTTAAAATGCATTTAGAATTCACATCTACACTTAGACTATAATTATTACTACTAAACAATTAATAAATTTAGTAAGGAACACGTCACCACTATCGAGAAAATAAAACTGAAGTTGTGGTTCCTCCCAACCAACTCCTCGAGAATTCAAGTCTTACTTGATCCACAACCGCCGAACCTGTTTGCTGAACCACAGGGAAAAAATCCGATCAATCTTCCATCTCTTTGCATCAACAAATAATTTTCCCATCCATCGCCAGCCTCCTGTTTATTTGATGGACATACTATTTTATAATATTTTTCCTAGGACTTGGTCATTTATAAGCCTCCTGCTCTTTAGCACTCCACAAGGAGTCTTGACCTGATTTTGGGGAAGATTCATCCTGCATCACTTGAGCTCTCACTCAGCAGCTTTAGCCATTTTTCATTCCCCCTTGTGGGTCATCAAACACTCTTTCAATAACTACTTCAATTTTGTTTCTTTTAATTATTCAATAATAATAATAATTCATTACATTCATTTTGAATTTATTGTCAAAATATTAAAAAAACACATGCTCTTAAGAGTGAAAGAATTATTAAAATCCAACCACCCCTACCAAGATCCTCTTCTTAACAGAATCTGACAACTCATCCCGGGATTTCTCATCTGGGGCATTTGGAAAGAACGCAATCACAGGATCTTCGAAGGCAGAGCCAACACTGTGGAAGCAATCTGGGCTCAATGTCAGCAGCACATCAAGGAGACCACTTTACTCATTAGAGGGGAGGAAAAATACCTTCACGATAATCCTCATGAAAAAGACATTCGAAACAACTGGCTCTCCCACATCCCACCCTTACTCACTACCCCCATCCTTCGCCCCCCTCATCCCTCCTCTCCCCCTACCTAGAATGCCCCAGTCAAAGGATTATTCAAACTCAACTTTGATGGGGCCTCCAAAGGTAATCCTGGTCTAGCAGGTTTTGGAGGGGTCTTCAGATCATCTTCAGGTCAGATTCTTTGCATCTACTACAAAAAATTCAGAATCGAAAGTAACAACACAACTGAGTTGAGCGGTCTTCTTCAAGTTATTCGCATAGCCTCTACACATGCCCTATTTCAAATCATAGTTGAGGGAGATTCAGAGCTAATCCTAAATATGGCCATCAAGATTCAACATGGTTCCTACAGTACCAATATTTCCTCTTGCAGGATACTGGATCATGATCTTCAGCAATTAGCTATGCTCCTTTCTCAACCAATGGTTATCAACTTCCAACATGTTAAAAGATAAGCTAACTCCCTAGCTGACAATATTTCCAATTGGGGAGTTCTCTCTACCTCTTTTCTTTACCAAAGCACTCTGGCTCAGATTCTGGATGCTCGCTTCAGGCAACACTACGTTCTTATTTCTGCAAAGGACTTCAACTCGGATGCAGGTGTTAATATTGACACTATGGCTACGATGGCAGATGACGGGGCACACAACGGTGCCCCCCTCTCATCTTCCTGACGTCACCCTCTCATCACTAACCTCAATGGTAGCGCACATTAATATCACGCCTGGATGTGGATATCTCACGACCGCTGGAACAGACAAGGCTGTCACCTCGTTGCAGACTCTTCTTAATAAGCCTTCTTGTTTGCTGGGATGATGCGCCACAGGCTTAATGCCCTGGCTTTTCTATCACCCTAGTCATTTTCACATTGCTTTTGGCTCTCTACAATCTCTTGGTTCGGCTCTCTGCAACTCCGTTTCTGGCTCTCGACCCCCCCTTGTCACCCTACAATGTCTCATCACCAAAGAGGCACCCCACGTCGCGGACGTGCGGGGAGAGGTATCCATGTTGAACACCCTTCTCTGCTCAATGCACATGCCAGTAGTGAAGGTTTCGACATTGGAATTCCTGACTCTGTTTGCACCATGTTCAATGATTGGGAGGACGAGCTCTTCAGCTCCCTCGCTGCTGCTTTCGTACTCCTGAGCGCTGCAGAAACTACTAGGTCATTAAGAAGCTCCTGGTTCGGATCCTGCTTCGCTTCTGTACCCAGCCCCTCCCTGTTGGCGTCCCTCCTCCACCTCCTGCACCTGTTGTTCCCTCAACTCCCACTGACCTCCCTGTATCCACCTCTACACCCCCCCCCCCCACCCCTT
>LPNX010202429.1:244232-323675 GCA_001517045.1 Pseudotsuga menziesii
CCAACAAAAATGAGGAGGACAGCAGTGATGAAGAAGACTCCTCAAGCGACGATGATGCCTCTGATGACAAGGATGCACCAAGCGAGCCAGTCTCCACAAGCTTCGAGACTCCCATCATCGAGCGACGATGATGCCTCTGATGACAAGGATGCACCAAGCGAGCCAGTCTCCACAAGCTTCGAGACTCCCATCATCGAGGAGTTGTACTACAAACCTTAGACAGGTTTCTTGCCTTTGGCTTCTCTTTTTGTTATGTCATAAGGTCTTTGGAATTTTCATGTCCTGAATTGTAATCTGATAAACATGTTTTTATGCAAAATGACACAATATCTCCTTTTTTGGACCTGTTTTCCCTCACTAAAGGAGGGTCTGGTAGACTTTTTAGGACTACCTCCTACTCCAAGGAGACATAACTGCCTTCCTGCTTCACCTGCTTGTTGCTTGTTCCTCTCAGCAAGAATGTATTTATGATATGTAACACTTTTTGTACCATTATTACTTTTACTTAATAAATTGGTTCCTAAACTTAAAAAGAAAAAAAGAATAAGAGAATAATTATTAATAAAGTATATACCTTCCAATTAAAAAAAACACCGTTGAACATACTAAACACACAAACAATGCAGTATATAGCTCCAATATATAACTCGGCTTATATTAAATTTATAAAATGGATATATTAAATTTATAAAATGATATTGCTTCCCATGAATTGACCAACCACTGAGGCAATAAGTAAAATAAATAGACCTCCCAGTGAGGCAATAAGTAAAATGACAGTTTTATTGATGTCTGAAGAGTGATCAACAATTAATGTTAACACCCAAGAATTTGGAATTTCAATCCAAGTTTCAAAAATATCTTATAACCATCCTACAGTTTCAAAAATATCCTTAGAAAATTGAATTTCATCCAACAAAACCAGTAATTGTCCAGACCGCATCTCTGCCTCTGGGCGTCCTCCCAATGCCTTCATATACAGAAAACGATGTAATTTCACCCCGTGCAAGCTGCTTGGAAATGAACTCGTGAGGTGGGATCATGATATTTCTCTCTGAATCCCCAGCTTCATAATTATTATCACTGTTATCATCATCCTCAACATGCTCATGATTTCTCCTCCACCAATTCTCCTTCCTCTTGTCCTCCCATACCATCTTAGACCAGTCAGGGATATTTAGAGGCGCAGAAGACTGATACCTCCTATTATCTTCATGATATGATTCCTTCCTATGACTCTTCATTGATCTACTGCTATTCTTATAATTTCTCTCCTTTTTCATCGATCTGCAGGATTCAACACAATTACAACCATTATCCCGAAAACTAACCTGCTCGGAGGTGTCTGCATCAAGACTACCCCATATATCCTCCTCATTGAATTCTTCCATCCCTTCACAGTTTTCAATGTTTCCGGATTGCTGAAGCCCAAAGAGCTTGTCAATATGATATTTCACCTTAGTTTTAGGACTGTCCATCAAAATTTTCCCCTCCATGACCAAGCAACAGCTTTCAGCTGCAATGTTTTTTTTACAAAAAAACCAATGACCCAATGACCCCACTTCAAGAATTCTATATGGGGCCACCTGAATCGAACCAAATGTAGACTTTTTCGCTCCACCCAGAACTTCTTAACATACTTTTCTCAATTTTGCAATAACCCTACTCGTTTTTCAGAATCTGCAACGAAGAAACTGATAGTTATGAACGAGATCTAGAAACTCCACCCAGAACTTCTTAACATACTTTTCTCAATTTTGCAATAACCCTACTCGTTTTTCAGAATCTGCAACGAAGAAACTGATAGCTATGAACGAGATCTAGAAACTCAGTGATGAATATAATTTCAGGCTGTGATTATGTGAGTTGAATTTGATGGGCTCTGATTGTGTTTTGTGCAATGACATGCTCAGATATAGGAATGCTCCTACCCAAAGCCAAATACAAATAAATACCTGGTATGACTTGGAGTAACGGAATTCAATTACTAGAATTTGGTTGATAGCGTGGAGTATGAATGTTCGTTTCCCTACAGCAGTTATCGTTTGATGTTACTTGGAACTAAGATTGTTCTTGGTTACTTTCACAGTAAGTTATTCCTAGGAAAAGAACCTTCTTTCTTCTACAAATTTAGTAAAATTTTGACACAGCTGCGTTTCCTCTTGACGATCAATACTCCAGAATTTTAAACAAAATTCTAAATTACCAGTCCAAACAAATAAACACTTTTGCTTTCTCTATCATCATGCTTCTCTTCATCTCGGATTTTTTTTATTGCGCAGATATTTTTGGATGAGTGAGAAACACGTTCAGTTAGATTCATCTGGGTTTCGTGCTTTGATTTGATTCGACAAATGCTAACAATCTGAGAGTTCCTTGTTCAAGTGATCGATATCGTGGAGCATGAATAGGAATAGAATGAAATTTAACTAAGTGTTGTTGATATGACTTCTGGTGTAGTCATTCAATTGAAATTGATTATATTAGTTTTCGATGAATCTTTGATGTTGAAATCTCTTTACCTAGCATTAAATGTTTTACATATCATTACTCAACTCTCCATTAAATTTAGCTGGATAGATTTAACACATAAATGAACCTAGGATTTTTGGAAATCAACTTCCATAATTCCATAAATATTGAGATAGGATTTTTTGAAATCAATTTCTATAATTTTATAAATGTAAAGAAAATAACACCTATAAGTATTACATTATTAGGTAAAAAAATACATAAATATTATATTATGTAAATTATTCTAGCCAACCCATCCATCTATTTACATGTGAGTAAATAGGCTTGGGAAATGGTATGTAATTTGAAATTAACTGAATCATTTTAGAGGGTCCATTCATCTACATGTGAATAAATAGGTATGAGAAAGGGTAGTGATTTTTGAAAATAATTTTATTAATGTGAGATATTAGGGATTATGCTTAGAGGGACGAGTTATTTTTGCTCAATTCAAGGGATTAATGGATAGAAATATGAGAAGAGTATAGTGCATATAGTAAGGAAATTAATTAAGGACAAGAGGATGATTCAAATCTAGTTAAAACCTTAGAAAATTCTATTCATTTTATAGATATTTTAAAACTAGGGGAGGTACTAAACCTTCAATTCAAAAATGGTGAACAGTTAAGGCCATAGTACTTAGGTGACATCAAGGAAGTAAATATTTAGGCTTTAGAAGATTAGAGAGAGAGCTAACAAAGAGAATGTATATATTGTCATTTTCAAGGTAGAGGAGACATTTCTAACGTTAGTCAAAGGGGAGAAAGGAATTATTCAAATCCACAAAGAGAGGGTTTTCGGGTTCTGTAAGCAACCTTAACAATGAACAAATAATTACCAATGGAAAGGGTTTGGATCTTTATATTTGGCTAAATTCTTAGGGTGAGGAGAGGAAGACACAAGGAGGAAAGAGAAGGAAGTAAATTTAGAGTTTCTAGTAAGTAAAGGAAAAAAATAATGAATCAAATATTTTAAAGAAAAGGTGAGGTTGGTCCTAGAAGAGGACATGGAAATGGTATAATCTTAATCCTTAATGGAGACGGCCATAATAGGGTAGTTCATGGGAAAATGGCCAAGGAAGACTCTCTACACTGAGGGATAGTAAAGAACTAGTATGAAGTTTTAGGGTATATATTGGAGTTTCACATCCTAATTTGTGGGTAGCTCACCTTTGATTTTAGGTTTGAGTTACTAAAACGAATCTCTTAGCCAAAATATGGTATTGGATTCCATCTATGTTAGACCTCGAGAGGTGGAAGTTAGGATTCAATCCTTGGAAGGAAATTACTTTAAAGTAGCTTATCTAGGTGATCTTGTCATGATTAATTGTGGGGGGGGGTGTCCTAAGGTAATTGGGCAAGGGATTGGGAAATTTCATTGTTTTAGAGGTGGATTTCCATGCCAAAGTGGAAAATAAGATAGTAAAAAATTTAGTGGAATTGGAACGTCACGAGGGTTTGCTGGAGGAAATGGAAATTGTATGAGGTTCATGGAAGTTCAGTCAACCTTTGGAATATTGGAAATTACCATTCCTATCCTTAATACGTCATGGAATCGACATGTATGGAAATACTACACAAAGAGAATAGTAGGTGGGTCTAGATGAAGAAAGAGAACGTATCTCGAGAAGCCCTAAAATCACTTCTAAAAGTGGTCAATAAAGATCAAGAGGAGGGAGAGCTGGAATGTGTGATAGAGACTATCCATGTAGTTCCTAGACAAAGATTTAGAATAAATGGGAAGGAAAATATCCCAAAAAAGAAGGAAGACAATGGAAATTCTCCAAGAAAGGATGCAACAAAGGATCAACAAGTCTTAGAATAAAATACAAGGGATGGTATTCCAAGTAAAACCTAGGAAAAGGCATGAATTGTAGTCTTTCTTATCACTTCTCTATTACTTTTGAAAATTGAAATGTCAAAGGAAATCCTTTTAAAGAAATTTCAAATTAGGAACTCTTCCTTAGGTAGGGATTTAGATGATTCGGAGCAATTCAAAAAGGGTAGAGACCCTTTTGTAAATGAAGAATTATCTAGGGACTCAAATAAGATAGAGAAATTCAAAGGGCTTCTAGGTTTTAAGGGATCTTCCCTAGTAAGCAATTTGAACCATGAGGGGCCCTAATTGAATCCTTGAGATAGAAGAGAGAAAATTTGCATGATACAAGTTAACACCTAGGAAGGAATTTACTCAAAAATAAGACATCGGATAGAGGGGAGCTTGGCCCTAGACACGGGGAGGACACAAGTGAATCTTCAACTTCAAGTTGAAAATCCTATTTGTCCTTAGCCAAAAAATAAGTGAAGGAAGAAAGACAATCAACCATAAAGTTTTGAGTGTACAACAACGAGAGTCATCCTCCATGAGACTTGTTGTGTCAAGTCCGGAACTTAGGTTGTGTTAAGTTCAAATCCTCTCCATGAGACTTGTTGTGTAAAATATGGAACTTATGTTGTATTAAATTCACTAACTTATTGTGATAAGTTAAAGAGATTATGTTGTATCAATATAGGACCTTGATCAAGTTTTATTCGGGAGAGATGCTTGTACTAGGATCTTATGGTTAAGATCGTGACCTTATGTTAATTTTACAGAGAAAACTTCCTATGGCTTGGGGTGTACCACAACAGACAGAGTAACCGCAGAAATCAATCCCTTCCCATTATGAAAGAGAAATAAAACATCTAACACTAAAGGATCTTGAAACATACCTTATTCCAGATGTTTGGTGTAGATCCCCATTGAGATTTTCCAATCCCGCTTGTGTTAACAATTTGCTCTCTCAACAATCAGCAAAACAAGACAAGCATGCTATATAATGGTGTTAGACCTACTCTAGCATATATAATCAATAATGTATAAGCAATTAAAAGCATCCATGGATTCAATATTCATTTAAATGCACATCATTGGACAGGAAAATATATTTCTATTAATATAAACCAGAGATTACAAGAATAACAACCTTTGTCGGCACGTCTGCAAACCAAAGAAACTGAGTCCTCCACCACCTCAATCCTCCATCTCTCGATAGCAAGCTCACAAGAAAATCCAAGCTTGGGAAGAACACCAAGTGCTCCAAGGGAAAAAGGGATGCAAACTCAAGTATAAGCAAGCTACGGCAATAATGGACTATAGTTTTCTTGCTCTTCAATGTATCCAAAGGGTTCCTTATATAGTGCTTCAATGGGGTAATGGAAGGTCAAATCTAAGCGATATTGAGGCATATGGAAGGCCAAGAGATAAGTGACTCAGATCCACATCAAGGAAAACTCTATCTAGGTTCTGGGACTGAAGGCCATACTATCGGCATTAGGCAGGATAGTTGGATTAGCTTCACTCCACCAGGCCTCTCGGCCACTAATGTTCTATGCAGTGAAGTGTATGAGACCCACAGTGTATGACTAGAGCACTACGTTATTGAGCAACATGAAACAGTAGCTTAGTGACTGCAAAATGGGAAAGGTGCGAAACTTCAATTTCGGCAGCATACTGAGCACATTCTTCTTTGAGCGTGTACCAGGGCTAAGCCCTAGAGTGGACATTCCTCCACATGGAGTTCGAGATCCGACCCAACAACATTGGGAAAATGTTATGTGCAGACTGGGCAGAGGTAGGGTTGCTAACCCCCACCCAGCAGACTTCTTTCCATGGTGGCGGAGGCAGATCATTGCCATCGATGACTACCCCTATGGAGGGATAGACTTTCGTGGAGATCCGGACATGCCCCTACCACCAGGAGCGGCATATGGAAACATAGGTAACGAATCCCAAACCCACATTTTAAGTTTTGTGAATTATTAAATTTTTTTGTGTTTTTTGAAATATTGACTCAAAAGACATGTTTTGGTGTGACGACACATAGTAACAGTATGCCATGTGTATGCAGATGTTGGACCATGATGATCGGATGGTTTCCCTCGTCATCAATGGAGGGGAAGAGGAGATGATATCATGGGTGCATATGTGGAGCAGATGCTCCAAAGCATTCACATAAACTTTGTATGTTTGACGCACAGGGTACCCATGGCGCAAGTCGAGGAATTTCCTGAGGCCATGCAGCACTAGGTGGTTGGTGTACCACAGGCATGGGTTCAATTATTCCGACGGCTAGCTAGAGTCGTAGTGTGCTACCATGATCAGAACCCCCCTCCTCCTCAAGCTTAGAGACCTGAGAGTATTCCTTTTTGTATGACCATGTATTATATTTTGGTGGCTCGGAAGCCCCAATTTTGTATTATGGCACTTATGTATTATGACGTCACTTTTTGGATATTAATGAAAAACTTTCATGATGATCGATTTTATTTATTTACATGTGTGCAAAAATGTATGTTTGTGATATGCTTATGGTCTATGAGAAAAATGCCAATCCAACACATAGTTAGCATATGAGTCAGCAACTTGATTAAAAATTCTTGAAACATGAATGTATGTTATATTCTCAAATTGTCGTTCTAACAATATCACACGTAAGAATATTCGTAATAATATCAAATCCCTAATATGATACGAGCCATTAAGTTGTGAAACCACTAACTGTGAATCAAGATGTACCTCAAGAGAGAGAACACCATGTGAAATGGCATCACGCAATAACTCAATAATGACACTATATTCAGCAACATTGTTCGAAGACGGCCGTAAACATACACCTCCTGAAGACAATACTTGACCTGTAGGAGTATAAATCACCCAAGTAGCTGAAGCTGATTTTTGAGTGTGACAGCTAGCACCATCGGTGAATCCTATGTAAACGGAAGACTCCATCGACATCTGCCATAAGAAATGGAAGCTAATTAACAAACCCGATCACCATAAGAAAACCTAACTATGCAACTCAAAAAATGTACAATAATATACAACAATGAGCCTTGGCTGAAGATCATGCATAGTATTTTTTAAGATAGAGCCCATTTCTAGGCTCCACCAAGGTTGTCCCTTCATAATCCACTAGCTCATAGGCGCCCTTCTCTAACACACGTTTGACCACGTAAGGACCATTCCACATGGAATTAAACTTCCTTGCCCCCAAGGGTTCTTTAGCTTGATCCCACAAAAGGACCAAATCACCTTCACTAAACTTCCTCAGACGAACATACTTGTCATATTGGACCTTGACTCGACGCTTATTTACTTCTAGAGACACTAAGGCATATCGGTGCTACTCATCAAGCTTCTCTAAGTGGACCAAGCATTCTTCCAATGTGGAAGTGTCTGGTAAAAGCTCTATAGCTAGCTTCAGCGAAGGGATTTCGCATTCAACCAATAAGACAGACTCCACCCCATGTACAATCTAATATGGAGAGAAACTAGTGGCAGTATTAACCACGGTTCTATAGGCCCACAAAGCAAGATATAACATGATATGTCAATTTGTCTTGCTTTGTGCAATGGTTCGTTGGAGAATGGACTTAAGTGATTTATTCAATGCTTCAACCTATCCATTCACCTAAGGGTAATAAGAAGAGGAGTGCTCCTACTTATACCCTAACTTTGAAGCCAAATATTCCATCATTTTATTCTGAAGTGCTTACCATGGTCAGTGACAAGCTCTTTTAGAATTCCGAACCAAGTAATAATTTGGTTGAAAATGAAATGTACGGCTGTCTCACCATAGAATTTAACCGTGGGCATAGCCTCTGCCCATTTTATGAAATAATCAAAAACCACTATAATATGATGATGCCCCCCAATTGAAGCTGGGCTGCAATCCATAAAGTCAAACCCCCACTTCGTGAAGGGACTGGAGGTGACAATAGGATGTAACAGGGCTGGATGCGAGCGCATATTGTGTGCAAACATCTAGCAAGGGTGACACTTCTTGACCATATTAACACAATATTTGAAGATCGAGGGCCAAAAATATCCTACTCTCAATATTTTTTGGGTTGTATAAATCCCAGATAAATGACCACCACATGCCCCTCCATGGAAATCATTCAGCACAACCTCAGCCTCATCATGGGTTAAACAACAACGTAAAATGGAATCTACCCCACGGTGGTACAATGTGTTATCCACTATAAGGTAGTTCTTAGCTACATGACATAATCGTCGTCGCTCATCCCATGAAAGGTGCGTAGGGACCTTCAACGTTTGCAAATATACAATGATATCCCTGTACCATAGGTCCAAAGTTGAGATAAGGAAAATATGCTCATCGACAAACGTATCATCATAAACCTCTTCCTCCTCCACACTTGGAAAATTAGATATGAGCTCCGCAAAGATCAATGATTTCTTCGATTTCGCCGAAATGAATTCGAGATCAAACTCTTGCAAAATGACAATCCATTTATTGTATTTTCCCCCAATCATCCTTCTAGTGAGGACAAACTGAAATGGATTGATATGAGTTACAACCAAGGTTCGGCGAAGGAGAATGTAATGTCTCAATCTCTGAACTGCATGAATGGTGGCCAAGGAAAGCTTCTCTACATGGGAATAACGGATTTCTGCTTCAATAAGGTTTCAGCTCAAATAATATATGACATGCTCATGGAGCTCCTCATCCTTCTGAACCAAAACCATACCAACCATCTCCATGGATGCGTCCACATAAATCAAGAAATCACAGCTATAGTCAGGTGGACTAAGCATGGGGGCTGATGCTAAGGCTTGCTTAAGAGCATCAAAGGACTCCTGGGCTCGCTCATCCCAGGAAAAAGGAGTGTCCTTCTTTAAAAGATGCATAAATCCTTTAGTCAAGTTGGCAAAATTAGCTACGAATCTCCGCAAGAAATTTGCCATGCCTTGCAAACAATGAAGGTGACTATATTACATGGGGGAGACAATTGAAGTATTGCCTCAACCTTTAAGGGATTGACTCTTACACCCTCCCTGGATACGATGAACCCTAGCAAGTGACCAATAGTGACGCAAAGGATGCACTTATGAGGATTTAAACGGACCTAGTAATGACAGCATATTTCAAACACTAACCTCAAATGGTATGGATGACGCACTCTCAAACAAGAATGAGCAGCAAGGTCATCCAAATACACTTTAATAATTGTTTTGATATCATGAAAAATTAAGGTCATAGCCCGCTAAAATGTAGCTCCGGCATTTTTAAGGCTGAAAGGCATCTTCCGATATGCAAAAGTACCCCAAGGACAAATAAATGCAGTCTTATGTTGATCGTCAGGTTTGATCTGAATATGATTATATCCAGAAAAACCATCCATGAAGGAGAATACCTCGCTTCCCACACACTCATCCAAAATCTGATCAATAAATGGTGTGGGAAAATTATCCTTAGGACAAGCACGATTTAAATCACAGAAATCAGTGCATATACGGATCGCTCCCTTCTTCTTGTCAACCAGAATGGAATTTGAAACCCACTCCATTAGGGGAATGGGATAGATAAAACCGGATTTTAACAGTTTCTCTATCTCAGCCTTAATGGTAGGTGCTTTTCTAGGATTCATCGCATGCAAACGTTGTCGAATCGGCTTCACATTCGGATAGGTCTTAATCTCATGTTCAACAATACGAGGATCAATACTTGGAATTTCCTCATATGACCAAGCAAAGATGTCATGAAACTCTTTAAATAGATCGGTATATTCCTTGATCTCATAAGGGGAACAACTCGCCCCAATGTAGACGTTCTCAACTTTTCTAGGATCACAAGAAATATTGATAGGAATAGTAGGTGATAAATTCTCCATGTTCCCATCGGCCATCTGACCAGGAGAGCTCAATGGAAGCACGGCAATACCAATCTTCTCGCTAAGAATCTCCCTAAAGTCATGATGCTCCATACGGTCGAGTTCAGGAAGAAAATATGATCAATGATGTAATTCTTCCCAAGGTAGCTCAGCCCTAGACATGGCCTCAATAATGGCTTCATCCGATGGAAAAACATCATCGAGGAAATCATCTGTGTGAGAGGACTCAAGTGCCCATGCAGGCAGCACATACGAGGCCTCCTCCTCCATCCATGAAGAGGAAGGACTAGGCTCTTCAACTTGATTAAGATTTGCTTGATATGCTACCATCGTTGCAGGAAACGGCACATCCGTTTTGATAGGTCCAATCGAAAGACTCGGTGAAGGAAGGATCCAAGGATCTTCCATATGGGTAGTGCGAAAAGACACCAAATTCAACGAGGATGAAGCCCCACCAAAACTATATCTGATCATAAGAATGAGCGTAGGACAGCTAAAGGTTCCCATAAGAGATGGATACATACCCACACCCACACTCCCAGTTGTCGGCTGAGAATGATTGATAATCAGGATAGAAGTTCCCGATGATGCATTAACACTCGGGTTACAGAATGACGTCTGATCAATCGTAATGATATTCCCATTAAATGGAAAGCATACCACTCAGAAGAGAGAAGATGCTACAGCTTGCATACTATACATCCATTTTCGGCCCAGCAAAATATTGTAGTCAAGGGGCGCATCAACCACCTCAACCTCGATCGCGACGGTCTTCCCTCCCAATTGGACCTTAAGAGAAGGAAGAATCCTGTGCGGCTGAAATGATCTACCATCAAAAGCTGTCAACATAGTAGTGGATTGAGACAACTTGAGAGAACCCAAACCCTTCCAACATGACAAAGACATCACGGAAGCAGCAGCGCCTTCATCAATAACAGTGTGTTTGATGGTCATATTAAGACACTCTACATGAATCAAAAGAGACACATAGTAAGGAAAGTGAAGCTGTATTCCCATGGTTTCAAATTTGATAATGAAAGAAGAGTCATCATCATCAACCCTAAGAGCATAAAGCAAGGCTCTCCTTTGCGGAGGAAAAGTATAAAGTACTTCAAGCGTCGACATCGCACAAGTGGTTTGGCCCAAATCCTCGACAATGGAATAGTTCTAGGCGGCTCGGGCATTAGGATTGTGCCCTGAATTCTTTAGGAATCTTTTAGGAATGTGAGGTGTAACTTCAGGTTTATCCATAGGTTTTTTGATACGCAAAGGGCTCTCAGGTGAAGCGGGTTCCTTTCCAAGGTTCAGTTGTGATTAACCATAATCCTTCGCACGATTCATAACCTTAGTAGCGCGCACGGTCATGTTGATGTAACCATGACCAGTATTGGCCTCCAACGGATTTTGATCTCCACCCGATGCACAATGAGGATCAATGGTCCTCGAGTTCATATTTTGATTGTTGGGTAAAGGATTAGTTAACATGGTTGGGCCCTGTGCTATGAATCTCAAGGCATCTTCCATATGAGGGCACAAGTGAGTGAGGTGGTCCTCCTTACATAACTTGCAAGGAAACTTTACCATACATTTAGTCTGCTTCTCCCCCCAGCATTACGAGCTTTCTTGTCATTATAATTAGCATTTTCGTTCTTATTTCCACCCTTACGATTATTTTTCCCTTTTTTCTTATTCCTTCCAGGCTGTTGGTTTCCCTTCTGGCCTGACGATTGCACAAAAGTACACTCACCAATTGGGTAGGTTGAGATGAAACTGTGGCTTGACCCGATGCGGATTGATTAATTGACAATTGGCTCACTTGTTTCACAACTAAATCTGTAGGTTTAGTACTTGTACAACCCATAATGCCATCGGCATGTGGCCCAGGCTTGATCTTGGGATCAAAACTAGATCACGAAGCATTAGGCATAATCTCATACAAAATTCTAGATTAAGCATAGATCAAATCCAACTCTTGTGCCCTAAAGATTGTTTGTTCCTCATTTTGGACTCCGGATGTAGAAACATCCTTCGCGATGTAAGGTAACAACGACTTGAGGAACCACTTAAGGAGAAATTCTGGTGTTATAAAGGCTTTAATCAACCGCTTCTGTCTACGCCACTCTTGAATATGATCTGAGATGTGTGGCTTTGTCTTATTGAAATGTCAATAAGAGTTTGGTACCAACGTCGTAACGTACTGGTAGTTGAAAGTGATTGAGGAAATTCATGGCAAGGTCATCAAATAAAGCGTATGCCCCCCTTGGTAACTCTATATGCCATTTCGCTACAGGCCCGGTGAGGGTGCATTGAAATAGCATCAAACAGATTGAATCATCATGTAAGGAATTGGAAGAGCACCAAAGATGAAAAGTAGTGACATGCTCACTAGGATCTTCTCTAGCTTTGCCCTCGAACTTGGGAATGTCCAAAGGAAGCTTGTTAGGGATGGCCAACCAGGCCGGGTCATGAGATACCGGATCATTCATAAGTCTCGATAAGTCAGGCAAGTTCAATGTTGCGAGGAAAGGGAGCCTAGGTTGATTCGGTCTCTGCCACACTCCCTAATAGTTCTGGTTCATGTAAGGTTGATTGCTATAAATACCATGGCCTTGACCATAATAACCTCCTCCCATTTGACCCACATAGGGCTACATGGAAGCATTGTGATGTGGGGTACCTTGATTATGCGGTGATACAAAGCTGTAATTGGAAGAGTAATCAGGTTGTTGATACCCTTTCCCATAGGTTTGATAGTTATGTCCATAAGACTGTCCATGAGAAGCTCCATAAGGTGTCCCATGGGATGTCCCATGAGAATGTCCATAGTTAGGGATATGGGGAACTCCTTAAGATGGACCATAAGACGATCCAGAAACAAGGATATGACCTCCTTACACAATAGGAGGTACTTGACTCTGAGATACTATCATGCGAGCAGTCGCAGTAGAAACATGGCTAGTAATGATATTCCGACCCGAAGGACCACGTGAATGAGGGAGAGGAAAGGTTGTCAAAAATGCATTCGAAGGAGTAGGGTTCAAGGATGAAGGGACATGTGAAGGAATGTAAGTGGTGTTCCCAATGGTCACTCATCTCGATTCTGGTATCCGCATATGATTACTAACACTAGTTTTAGGATAGACATGTGAGGTTGCTTCCACCACTGGGATGGAAGGTGCAATGTGACTAGTTCTCCCAAATCTTTCCGCATGGAAAGGAATAGGAGTGCCCCCATTCGTATTGCTAGGTTCAAATTTTGACTCGACGTGATGTTCTAGATCGGGTGCAGGGATATCAGACATGCCATAATGAACATGACTAGTGCTTATGGGTTCATAATAAGTCTCATCGCCTGGTAACCAATACCGACGACCTGTGAATGAGGGATCATAACTAGACTGTGAAGGTATTTCTAGTGAAGGATCATATACGGGAGTAGGATCTTCCTCCCCAACCTCGTGAGGTGGGGAGTACATCTTTGGAATTTCATCCTCATGATCTCCCATAGTGTGTGAATCAAAGTGAGAAATAGTCTGCTCGGACTGTCTGTTTCTCTCTCCTAATGAAGGAGGAGACGTGGAAGGCGAAAGTCCTGATAAACAACGAGAACGACGAAGTGTCGCACCCGAATCCACAATAACTCAAAAAATGAAAATACTCGATCTAATTACGCAAACCCTAGGAAAACTAGCGTGCACAAAGCATACACCTATAAAATGTAAATCCAAATTGCAAGCAAACAAGGGTAGGATATGTGAGCTCCCAAATGAAGCAGGTATGTCTCGCCTAGGAGAGGCTTGAGACTCCCATACACAACAAGCGGAGGTTCATAACCAATTATAGTGGCCCTCAGCTTCAACGCATATAGTGACTGTGATGTTTGATCCCTACCTGTCCAGGACACCTGCAGAATAACCTCTGCGAAGTACCCCTTCGATAACCTAGGTAAGGAAACTAAGGTCACCTCAGTATAATCAATGCTCAGGCGGACAGTTACAGGCGGGATTGACCATATGGGCAGGGTAGCAAAGCCCGAAATTCTTGAAAGAGCCCCCAAATACGAATACAATCCTGGAAATATATCCGGTGCTACTCAGTTACAACCAAGGGTCATCCCAATCATAACCGCTCACACTGCCTCGTGCTTAACTCCCTTGTAAGTGGAGGATCCTAAGAACAATAATTATATAAAGTAATTTCACACTCTCACGTGGAGAGACACCTAAACGTTTCATTTAGTGGTCTTGGAGAAATTACTCACAATGAACTATCCCAAGACCCTAAAACCTAGTCTTGTTGGTGCACCCTATAAAAGAAAAGAGTGTAATTCATTTTCTTATGTGTTGATTTTAATTGGCTTATTACTCAAAGGGAAAATGGTCGGGCAACTAATGATGTTATGACGCAACAAGAAGTAAAATGCACACCTAACAATCAATGCAAATGCACTGTGTCAAAAGAAGAACAGGGTATGCTACTAAGTGAAGTGAAAAATTTTCCTTCAAATGAATATGCAATCATTCCTATATGAAAATATGACTAATACTTTCCAAGCAAACCTAATGCAAGTACCATGCAAATGCAAAATGCAAACAATGCATAATGATGCAAAAAGTAAATGTTTTTGTATTTTTTGAATTAAATGAGATAAAAAGAAAAAGTATGACTCTACAACCCTCAGACTCTGCAAGCACTACCAGACAGAACCCAAGCAAAGCACCAAGGTAAAAGAGACCTAATGCACTAATCCCAAAACAAAAAATAGAAAATGAAATGACAAGAACATTCTCAAAAATTTAAACTAAAAAGCGTCTCTGGTCAGAAACAAGGATGTATACAGATTTTAGAAGCATCCAAGAAGACTCAACAATCATCCAAACTCACCCAGCAACACTTAATCTTCCCCAAAAAGGCAAAAATCAGGGCATACGTGACTGTTTGCAGTAAATATGCATATATACGCGGCTATTCTAGGAAAACCCACGTGTACATGCGACTATGAAGGAGAAACCCGCGTACAAGAAGAAAAAGAGATAAAAAGAAGGAAAACAGACACGGCTATTCTAGGAAAACCTGCGTGTACATGTGACTATGAAGGAGAAACCCGCGTACAAGAAGAAAAAGAGATAAAAAGAAGGAAAATAGACAAGCTGAGACAAAATTTACTCCTGTAAGACACAAATGGGAAAACATGCCCCCAGACCCGACTCAAAAATAGAGAAATCAAAGCAATTCAAGAACATTGAATGCCAACAAAACCCCCAAAGGAAATGACTAGGAACTCCCTAGTATGGTCGCCAATTCTGTTACAGAGAAAACTTCCTATGTCTTGGGGTGTACCACAACAGACAGAGTGACCGCAGAAATCAATCCCTTCCCAATATGCAAGAGAAATAAAACATCTAACACTAAAGGATCTCGAAACATACCTTATTCTGGATGGTTGATGTAGATCCCCGTTGAGCTTTTCCAATCCCGCTTGTGTTAACAATTTTCTCTCTCAACAATTAGCAAACAAAACAAGCATGTTATATAATGGTGTTAGACCTACTCTAGCATATATAATCAATAATGTATAAGCAATTAAAAGCATCCATGGATTCAATATTCATTTAAATGCACATCATTGGACAAGAAAATATATTTCTATTAATATAAATCAGAGATTACAAGAATGACAAGCTCTGTCGGCAAGTCTGCGAACCGAAGAAACTGAGTCCTCAACCTAGGCCTCCACCACCTCAATCCTCCATCTCTTGATAGCAAGATCACAAGCAAAGGCAAGCTTGGGAAGAACACCAAGTGCTCCAAGGGACAAAGGGATGCAGACTCAAGTATAAGCAAGCTACGGCAACAATGGACTATAGTTTTCTTGCTCTGCAATTCCTCCTTTTCAATGTATCCAAAGGGTTCCTTATATAGTGCTTCAATGGGGTAATGGAAGGTCAAATCCGATCAATCTCGAGGCATATGTAAGGTCAAATCCGATCAATCTCGAGGCATATGGAAGGCCAAGAGAGAAGTGACTCAAATCCACATCAAGGAAAACTCCAAGACATTTGGCCTTTTGCACACATCCTGATGTACACGGGTTTAAGTGTTATATCCGCGTGTATACGCGAGAAAGGGTTAAAAAGTCACATATAGCAAATAACAGGTGTTTTTAGGGATGATCTTGGAAACATAAAAGGTACAAAAATGGTCCATGTGGTCTAAAGAGTCTGCAGAGGGACAGGGAAGGCCATAAATGTGTGATCTACCATGTGTGGTAAATTCACCTATAACAGTTAGGGTCTGAGACTTGTGTTGTATCAAGTCCAGAACTTATGGTGCATTAATTTCACATGAATTATGTTTTATTAAGTCTCGAGGATATATTATGTGATGTATGGCTAGTCATGTTCAACAAGTGCTACAAGTCTCCTTTAAGGATTAGCTACTCCTGGAGTGATTTACTTTAGCATGTGACTATATAAACCAAGGTAATACATATGATCATAGGTTCACAAACAATCTTATGAGTATGATACGATATAGAATTAATGAAAACACATATGGACCATGCAGAGAAAATTAATATGAGCACAGAGATAGAGAGAGAATTTGAATTTCCCATGTATTCCTCCAAGTGATCTCAAATTAATAAGACATTAGTTGAGTCTTAGTTGTGGTCAAACAAGTTCAATTAATTAAGGAATCAACTCCTTAATTTATGCAAGTGGTTGTTGAATATGACATTGATGGAGAAGCAGTAGTTACATTTAGTTTTGTTCAGTTATATTCAGTTCCATTCAGTTACATGCAATTCCATTCAATTTAGTTCAGTTCATTGAGTTAACAACTCAATTAGAGGTAGTTAAACTTTGTGAATTAGTGGGGGCGCATGATTGAAGATGAGACAATTTTCTCAGTGTTAACAAGTTACTAAAGCATACAAATATTTGCTACCTTCCTTGCATGACCTAGTTTGACTTGTTATTAAAGTGTTATGCACTTGGAAAGATCAACACAGTGTCCCATTTCATATCTCCTCTCTTGTGCTCTCGAAAAAGCAATTTTCTATTGTGTTGTAATCATTCTTTGTCAATTATCCATCATACTCTAAGATTGTTTTCTCAGATTTTTATCTCGGTGGAGGGTTTTCCCAGTGTCTATCATGTGTTCTATGGTTTGATTTATTTATGTCTTTGGATTATTAATGAGATTTGTTTGCACTTTAACTGTGGATTAGAGTCTAAAATTTCATGAATCTCCATTTTTGCTCAAACAATAACTTGGTATCAGAGCAAGGGCATGCAAGAGCTTAGTTTTCACAAGCAAACTAAAGCCTACATAGATCTTGAAGTATTGAGCAAAGAGCTTGGAGCCATGGCATCGATCTTTGTCCAAGAGGAATACCAATTTGTATTTGTTGTCAACTTCAACACATGAAAGGAAAAGGTGTTAAGCATTCTTGAGGAGCGTGATCTAGATGTCTATGTGACCTCAATGAGTGAGGAGTCTTTATCTAATACAGGGTTAATTAAAGGGCAAGTCAACATGCACCATTTTCTTCACTTTTCAAGAGACAAATTTCATGGAGATGTTCTGATCAATCCATGAGGAATCAAACAAAACGGTTGAAAAATCACTTCCTAAAAGGTCTGATTTAAATTAATTGGGAGAATATTTAAAAAATTCGCAACTATTTGAGAGATACGATCAATTATTTGAAGATGAAATTCTCAGAATTAATGCCATGGTCGTTTTCACCAAGTGGACGAATTAATGGAATAACCCCGGGATTTGTGGTTTGGACATTATCATTATTCAATGGATCTTGTGTATAATGAGAGCCTCATAGAGTTAAGATCTCATCTGAAGAACAGGGTGATCATTGGAAGAAGTTTTCTTTGAAGAAGAACATTCACTTCGAGTTGCATGGGATCCAGTTTCTCCATGCAGAGATTCACGACCTCATGCATTCACTCAAATTTCCAAAGAGATCAAGACTGAGGGCCTCCAGTCATCTCTGCAAGGAAGTAGAGATCAAGAGGGAGCATGCAAAACAATAAAAGATAAGTACTTGCATTTTTATATGTTATTTAGATCTATATGTTTTTTTTATGTTTTCATTATAGTCATATAGAGATTCATATTCCTGAGATTAGGAATTGTGAGCATATATGTCGATTATATTTCATTTATTTGCAAATAAACAAAATTCATAAAATATGAATATAGTGCTCCAAGATTGTTTCATAAGATATGAAAATAAAAGCATGCATGATTGTTTCATAAAATATGAATATAGAGCATGCATGATTGTTCATAATATATGAATATAGAACATGCATGATTGTTTTATAAAATATGAATATAGAGCATGCATGATTCATTTATAAAATATGAATATAGAGCATGCATGATTGTTCATAAGATATGAATATAGAGCATGCATGATTTTTTTATAAAATATGAATATAGAGCTGCATGATTCTTCATAAGATATGAATATATAGAGTTGGATGATTGTTTCGTAAAGATATGAGTATAGAGTTGCATGATTGATTCATGAGATATGAATGTTGGGCTGCATGAATGTTCATAAAGATATGAATATAGAGCTTGATGGCTATTTATGATATATGAATGTTGGGTTGCATGATTGATTCATGAGATATGAATGTTGGGTTGCATGTTTATTTGATTATCATATGCTTTTATAAAATCATATTTTGTTTCATTGCAATCTGTATAAACATGATTAAAAGCATATGTTACAATATTTCTATTTTATTAGTAAATAAGTAAAATCATGTTAAGAAGAATAAGGCCTTGCATAAATCTTCAAGAGATCTAAATATAAGACTGCAAAAAATTACATGAAATATGAATGGGGTTATGTCGAAACATTGATTTAATGTGTACATAACTATATGAACCACTGCAAATACATTGAGGTATTCATGTGATTAAAATTCATGATATATTGTTATATTGAAACATCGGCTAAAATGTTTTGCATGTCAGTATGTGTTGTTTGTCATTTTATTGAAATGACTAGATTATGCAAGATTGTTAATAACTTGGTTGAGTTTGGCTTGTAGGGGAAAACTATATGTCCTAACCTACAAGAAAAATGTCATGTATTGAATGAAGAACAATTATGGTGTATGATCCTGAAAGAGAATAGGATGTTGTGAAGCAAGAAGCTTCTAGTAGCATATTGGGAGGTTCCTATGTATTAGGAAGAAGTCGGAATAGAAGTCCTAATACTATTATGAGAGATGTTAAGACTCTTGAAGATAATTAAATTATCGTATTTACATTCATGTGTAAAAAAGAGCTTCATACATAGATGAGCATGAATTCTCCATGATGGAGGGCCCAGTTTATGATTCTCACATCTTGATGGTGAGAGGAATAGCTAGATTCATTAGCTCCTAAAGAAACCAGTAAAACTGGTTGATATATCTTTAGTTAAGAGGAGACATGCATGATGCTCATATTCATAAGGAACCTGAGAACTGTATTCAAGAATCTTGTTATGTTTCTTATGATTAGTGGTGTGGAAATCACCAGACAAATAATTTCCTCAGTTAATAAAAATGTGCAATAAAAGAGCCTGAATATTTTTAGGATGATGAACTACAAGTCCATGGCCACACATATGAAGATATATTTGAAATTTTATAATTCTTATTTCATATTTGGAGGATCTCAAGTCAGTTGATATGCCATTTGGTTAGTCACAGGTCCCGGGATTTGTTATATGCTTTGCAGTTTGTACATAGACATCTACATAAAATGTGTTGTGGAAACTACTTGGTACAAGTGTATGTGGACTTAGATATGTCTTGGTCAGTGAAATAGAGTTTCAAATATATATGAAATTTGACTAGTATAGTGATCGAGGAAGATCACATGTGTTTCTCTAAATAGATCATGTTGAAAAGCAATAAAGCTTTTGGGGTTTCTAGTGAGTTATATTCGAGACATGGTACATATCCACAAATAAACAACATTGGAAACGTTCTTACTAAGCCTCTGTTAGCGACAAGCTTGGTATAGTATAGAAAAACTCCTCCAGTTGAAGAGGGAGTATTGATGTGTCTTCACTGGAGGCGGCAGATAAAGTCCCCATTATGTAGTCATGGTACATGACTGAGGAAGCCAAGGGTTGTGATACCTTGTGGAGAGAATCCACATGAGCAATGACATGGTCAAAGTCTCAGAGGTTATTAATACTCAAGAAGAGTTATAGTCTATACTGTCAGATAATAGTTAAACCTCTCAAAGAGGTAGTTGGGGTGCTACAGTATAAACAATAATCACTGAGAAACTGATCATGACTTGAAGAACATCACAAAAAATGGCAAGCTCCGAGAGAACTTCTCCAGATACCAAAAGATTCAAGAAGTCAACAAATGTTGAAGAGTGAAAGAAAAGATAAGTCTTTCTTTATGCATGTTATTACACATTTGCTGTATAATGTTGTATGTGATGGATTTAAAATCCATGGTTTATAGTTTAGAGAAACTTTATTCTAGATTGTATCCAGATGATGCTACTATGTGATGAGTAGCTAGTTGGTCTTTGAGTAGACCTGTTGTATTTTATGCTTGCTACTAAGCATATGTTTGCGTACCTTTTGAGGTACAATAGAATAGGCTTCTTATTACATGGAAGACATACTATTTGATTGTGTATCCAGCTATTGTTTTAGCCTTACATAAGCTTTGTAATTTTCAACTAGTACTACAAAATATAAGTGTATTGCGGCTAGTACTATAGAAGCAAGATGTATGTCTCAGAGTACTAGAAGCAAAATGTGTTTTGTGGAAAGTACTACATATTGAGGATTAGTGTAGCTTGGGAAGCTACCTACTGGGGTGAAATACTTAAGCCTACATTTATTAGGTGTTAATAGTCAAGCTTTCTGAAATACTCAATATGTGTGTTATGATAAAACACATTTGAGATGAAGTTTTACTTCATTGAATTCATGGTCATGTAAAATGAATTACAATACATAGCTATTGATGAGCAGATTGCAAATTTGTGGGAAGACTCTATCTGTGACGAAGTTCTGACACTTCTGAGATAAGCTTGGTGTGGTAAGAAATTCCTAGTATGGAAGAGAATGTCTCCCTCAATGAGAGGGAGTGTTGAGTGTACAGCATGGGGAGTCATCCTCCATGAGACCTGTTGTTCCAAGTCCAAAACTTATGTTGTATTAATTTCATATCCTCTCCATGAGACTTGTTGTGTCAAGTCCGAAACGTATGTTGTATTAAGTTCACTAACTTATTGTTTTAAGTTAAACAGATTGTGTTGTATCAAGCTAGGACCTTGATCAAGTCCTATTAAGGAGAGATGTGTGTACTAGGATCTTATGGTTAATATCATGACCTTATATTAAGGTCTGAGACTTATGGTGTATCAAGTCCAGAACTTGTGGTGTATTATGTTCACATGACTTATGTTGTATTAAGTCTCAAGGATATACTATGTGATGTATGTCTAGTCATGGTCAACAGGTACTACAAGTCTCCTTTAGGGATTAGCTACCCCTAAAGTGATTTACTTTAGCATGTGACTATATTACCCGAGGTAATAGTTCAGAAACAATATTTTGAGTATGATATGATATAGAATTAATGAAAACACATATGGACCATGCAAAGAAAATTAATATGAGCACAGAGATAGAGAGAGAATTCGAATTACTCATGTATGCCTCCAAGTGACTCGAATTAATAAGATATCAGTTGAGTCTTAGTTGTGATCAAACAAGTTCAATTAATTAAGGAAACAACTCCTTAATTTATGCAAGTGGTTGTTGAAGATGACACTGATGGAGAAGCACTAGTTACATTCAGTTATGTTCAGTTACATTCATTTCTTTTCAGTTACATTCAGTTTTGTTCAGTTATGTTCAGTTATGTTCATTTACATTCATCTATGTTCAGTTAAATTCAGTTCTATTCAGTTACATGCAATTCCATTCAGTTGAGTTTAGTTCATTTAGTTAACAACTTAGTTAGAGGCAATTAAACTCAGTGAATTAGTGGGGGTGCATGGTTGAAGATGAGACAGTGTTCTCACTGTTAACAAGTTACTGAAGCATGCAAATATTCACTACCTTCCTTGTATGAACTAATTTGACTTGTTATTAAAGTGTTATGCACTTGGAAATATCAACACAATGTTCCATTTTATCTCTCCTCTCTTGTGCTCTCAAAAAAGAAATTTTCTATTGTGTTGTAATCATTCTCTTTTGATTATCAATCATACTCTAAGATCGTTTGTTGGGTTTGTTATCCTTCGAATCATTGGATTTTTTTCCCATGGTATATCTTGTGTTCTATGGTTTGATTTATTTATGTCTTCGGATTATTAATGAGGTCTATCTACATTGTAATTGTGGATTAAAGTTTTAAAGTTCATGAATCTCCATTTTGGCTCAAACACTAACTCAAAGTGGCAGCTTAGAGTAGGAATGGCCTATGATAAGGTGTTCCCATGATTATTCTATTCTCGGATGTGAGAGGAGTAGGGGGTTCCCATGAGAAGTTAGCTCTAAAAATACTATTTACTAATTATATGCTAGATGTAATAATGATTCAAGAGACAATGTGTGAGGGTACCAAAACATGAAAATTATGTCTTCTTTCTTTAAAGATTGGTCATTTTGTTCACTAGATTCAAATGGAATATTGGGAGGCATGGTAACAATGTGGATCTCATTGACTTGTCACTTTTAATTTGTAAGAATACATACCAATATCAGGTCTTAGGAGTTGGAGAAATTTTTCGCTGTAATGAAATTTTGTGGCCCATATGGAGAAACATAATCCTTCTAAGATAATTTTAAACTTTAAAGTTTGGCTAGAAATGCCATGTAATTTTAGTGGGTGATCTAAAATTGATAATGAACAATGGAGAAGTATACGGGGATAGTGCCAAAGAAGATCCCTTGGATAATTATGTCTCTTAGATTTTCAATATATGGGAAGATGTGATGTGGAACTTAATTAGAGAATCCCTACATGGATGAAATCTAGAAGTGGTGGGGAATTGGTTTCAAAAGGTTAGATAGGTTTTTGGTAGCAGAGAAAAAAATTTAGGGGACACAAAGGTTGAAATCATGGGTAGGGGAAGGTGGATATTAAGACCACCTCCTTATTATAGTTCAAAATAGAAGAAGATGATTATGAAGATCAAGAACTCTTTAAAGTCAATCATACCTAGCTAGAAGAAAGAGGATTTAGAAATATAGTTACACATAATTCAAGAAAGTTTAACACAAAATCAAGAGAGACAATTATGTATCAATTTTCAAAGAAAGTGAAGAAGGACAAAAAATGGTAGAAAAATGGAAAATAAAAGTTGAGGAAGCTCATAAATAGATAATCGAAGTGAAAGAACAAATTGAGTTATTTTTTAAAAGAATTAGACACTACAAGGAAAACACCTTCTAGCGAAAGTTATAGAAGAGGTTTTTAGTGTAACAAGTTTGGCAAAAATTATCCAAAATACCTCCACTACAACATCTATTCTATTTTTCGTAGTGGAGGTTTTTTTGGAGGTTATAATGGATATTCACTATAACTAAGAAATATGGGCAGCCAAAGGTTTTAGCAGTTGTTTTTTATCCAATGCTTTATGTTTCTATAACATGTACCGGTACGTACACAAAATGCCAACGCCTCGATGTGTATATTATAAATAAAACACACCTTTTATACAATCTAGTGAAAGCACTAATGTGTACATTCATTTCCAAAGCACCGGAAAGTATGTTTTAATATAGACACACCACTACATATATTACATTGTAATAGCATCGTTGCATTGTCCTAAACACATTGATGCCTCGTATATTTTATTAAAACACTAGTGTTTTTGTATATTTAAACGAACTGGTGCTAATGTTGTATTATGTGCATTATTGCACATTTTATATTAAAATATAACCAATAAGCATTGGTGCATATAGTATACCAATGACCACTAGTGCATATATTTTGGACAAAAAAAGACCGTTGCTGCTCATATTTTAAAAAGTGCATCGATGTGTATGATATAAAAAGAGCACTGATACATTTATTATGTGAAAGAGTACTAGTGGTTAAAAATTGAGTAGGAATCAATTCATGGAAATGAATAAAAGGTGTGTTAGTTGAAATAAATAGATTGTATGTTGCTGTGGTGAATTTTTCCATGTTGTAAATATATATGCAGATCAAGATAGTGCAAACAACTTCTACATGAATGTAATCACATAATGCCAATAATTGCATGCAATTTAATTATCATTTAACAATAATTACTTTAAACACAAAACATTTTATACACAAATAGAGATTTATCTGAAAATCCAGGGACGACAGACCCAAGACATTCATCCCATCCATAGGATATATCAAGCCAAGCCATATATTTCTTTTACCACACTAAGGAAATATCAAGCCATATATGTCAATAGCCACCTAACTATTCATTAATGAATAATTAAACCATTCATCAAACAATTAGCTTCCATAAATGAAAATGCCATGGCCATTAAAAAGATCTGAGCACTACAATTGTCAAGCTCCCATGAATCTTGATGATCTATAACCCCAACTCCAAATCCGCCAGTATGATATATATATGTACGCCTATCAAGGTAATTATATATAAGAGTGAGAGAATTATTATTAATAAAGTATATACCTCCCAATAAAAGAAACACCGTTGAACACAATAAACACACAAACAATGCAGTATATAGCTCTCAATATATAACTCGGCTTATATTAAATTCATAAAATGGATATTACTTCCCATGAATTGACCTCCCACTGAGGCAATAAGTAAAATGACAGTTTTATTGATGTCTGAAGAGTGATCAACAATTAATGTTTAACACCCAAGAATTTGGAATTTCAATCCAAGTTTCAAAAATATCTTATAACCATCATACAGTTTCAAAAATATCATACAGTTTCAAAAATATCCTTAGAAAAATGAATTTCATCCAACAAAACCAGTAATTGTCCAGACCGCATCTCTGCCTCTGAGCGTCCTCCCAATGCCTTCATATACAGAAAACGATGTAATTTCACCCCCTGCAAGCTGCTTGGCAATGAACTCGTGAGGTGGGATCATGATATTTCTCTCTGAATCCCCAGCTTCATAATTATCATCACTGTTATCATCATCCTCAACTTGCTCATGATTTCTCCTCCACCAATTCTCGTTCCTCTTGTCCTCCCATACCATCTTAGACCAGTCAGGGATATTTAGAGGCGCAGAAGACTGATACCTCCTATTATCTTCATGATCTGATTCCTTCCTATGACTCTTCATTGATCTCCTGCTATTCTTATAATTTCTCTCCTTTTTCATCGATCTGCAGGATTCAACACAATTACAACCATTATCCCGAAAACTAACCTGCTCGGAGGTTTCTGCATCAAGACTACCCCATATATCCTCCTCATCGAATTCTTCCATCTCTTCACAGTTTTCAATGTTTCCGGATTGTTGAAGCCCAAAGAGCTTGTCAATATGACAATTCACTTGAGTTTTAAGACTGTCCATCAAAATTTTCCCCTCCATGACCACGCAAGAGCTTTCTGCAATGTTTTTTTTCAAAAAAACCAATGACCCAATGACCCCACTTCTAGAATTCTATATGGGGCCACCTGAATCGAGCCAGATCTAGACTTTTTAGCTCAACCCAGAACTTCTTAACAAACTTTTCTCAATTTTGCAATAACCTTACTCGTTTTTCTTCGTGTTTTAACTAAATTTTCAGAAGTCGGAATCTGCAACGAAGAAACTGAGTGCATAAAAGAGGCCAGAGTCTATTTCTCCTGAGGAACCTGTTTAACAGGTTAGAAACTTGTTGAATTGGAAAAACTCGCAGCAGATCTCCTAAAAAAACTGATAGTTATGAACGAGATCTACAAACTCAGTGATGAGGATGAACCTTATTGAATTGGAAAAACTCACCGCAGATCTCCTTAAAAACGGATAGTTATGAACGAGATGTACAAACTCAGTGATGAATATAATTTCAGGCTCTGATGATGTGACTTGAATTTGATGGGCTCTGATTGTGTTTGTGTTTTCTGCAATGACATGCTCAGATATAGTAATGCTCCTACCCAAAGCCAGATACAAATAAATACCTGGTATGACTTGGAGTAACGGAATTCAATTACTAGAATTTGGTTGATAGCGTGGAGTATGAATGTTCGTTTCCCTACAGCAGTTATCGTTTGATGTTACTTGGAACTAAGATTTTTCTTGGTTACTTTCACAGTAAGTTATTCATAGGAAAAGAACCTTCTTTTTTCTACAAATTTAGTAATAACTATGCAGAAATTTTGAGACAGCTGCGTTTCGTGTTGAGGATCAATACTCGAGAATTTTAAACAAAATTCTAAATTAAAATTCCAAACAAATAAACACTTTTACTTTCTCTATCATCATGCTTCTCTTCATCTTTTTTTATTGCGCAGATATTTTTGGATGAGTGAGAAACACGTTCAGTTGGATTCATCTGGGTTTCGTGATTTGATTTGATTCGACAAATGGTAACAATCTGAGAGTTCCTTGTTCAAGCGATCGATATCGTGGAGCATGAATAGGAATAGAACGAAATTTAACTAACTGTTGTTGATAAGACTTCTGGTGTAGTCATTCAATTTCATTAAGACTTATGGTGTAGTCATTCAATTGAAATTGATTACATTAGTTTTCTATGCATCTATGATGTTGAAATCTTTTTAGCTCGGCATTGAATGTTTTAGATATCATTACTCAACTCTCGATTCAATTACTCAACTCTCCATTCAATTTTAGTTTGATAGATAGGATTTTTGGAAATCAACCCCATAATTTCATAAATGTAGAGATAAGATTTTTGAAAATTAATTTCTATAATTTTATAAATTTAAAGAAAATAACACCTATAAGTATTACTCTATACTAAATATTAAAAAAAAATACATAAATATAATATTATGTAAATTATTTTGGCAAACACATTCACCTATTTACATGTGAATAAATAGGATTGGAAATGGTAGGTAATTTGAAATTAACTCAATCATTTTAGAGGGGTCCTAGATGTGAATAAATAGGTATGAGAAAGGGTAGTGATTTTATTATAAATGTGATATATTAGGGAGTATGCTTGGAGGATTGGGAGAGGAGTTATTTTTGCTCTATTCAATTCAAGGGATTAATTGATAGAAATATGGAAAGAGTATAGTGCATATAGTAAGGAAATTAACCAAGGACAAGAGGATGATTCAAATCTAGTTAAAACCTTAGAAAATTTCATTCACTTGATAGATATTTTTAAACGAGGGGAAGTACTAAACCTTCAATTCTTTTAAAAAGAGGGGAGGTACTAAACCTTCAATTCAAAAATTATGAAAAGTTAAGGCGATAGTACTTAGGTGACATTAAGGAAGTAAGATATTTACTCTTCGGAAGATTAGAGAGAGAGTTAACATAGGGAATGTATATATTGTCATCTTCGAGGTGGAGGAGAGATTTCTAACGTTAATCAAAGGGGAGAAAGGAATTATTCAAATCCACAAAGAGTTGAAGGGGTTTTCGGGTTCTGTAAGCAAGCTCGACAATGAACAAAGAATTACAAATGGCAAGGGTTTGGATCTTTATATTTGGCTGAATTCTTGGGGGGGGGGNAATGTATCAAAAATTTTAACGAGAAGGTGAGGATAGTCCTAGGAGAGGACATGGGAATGGAATAAGTTTAATCCTTATTGGAGAAGGCCATAATAGGGTGGTTCATGGGGAAATGGCCAAGGAAGATTCTCTGCATTGAGGGATAGAAAAGAACTAGTATGAAGCTAATTTAGGGTATATATTGGAGTTTCACTTTCTAATTTGTGGGTAGATCACCTTTGATTTTAGGTTTGAGATACTAAAAGGAAGCTTTTAGCCAAAATATGGTATTGGATTCCATATATGTTAGACCTCGAGAGGTGGAAGTTAGGATTTAATCCTTGGAAGGAAATTACTTTCAAGTAGCTTATCTAGGTGATGTTGTCCTGTTTAATTGTGGGGGAGAATGTCCTAAGGAATTTGGGCAAGGGATTGGGCAATTTCATTGATTTAGAGGTGGATTTCCATGCCAAAGTGGAAAAGAAGATAGTAAAAATTTTAGTGGAATTGGACCTTCACGAGGGTTTGCTCGAGGAAATGGAAATTGTATGAGGTTCATGGAAGTTCAGTCAACCTTTGGACTATTGGAAATTACCATTCATATCCTTAATATGTCATGGAATCCGACATGTATGGAAAGACTACACAAAGAGAATAGTAGGTGGGTCTAGATGAAGAAAGAGAACATATCTCAAGAAGCCCTAAAATCACTTCTAAAAGTGGTCAATAAAGATCAAGAGGAGGGAGAGATGGAATCTCTGATAGAGACTATCCATGTATTCCCTAGACAAATATTTAGAATAAATGGGAAGGAAAATATCCCAAAAGAGAAGGAAGACAATGGCAATTCTCCAAGCAAGGATGCAACGAAGGATCTACAACTCTTAGAAGCAAATACAAGGGATGGTATTCCAAGTAAGATCCTAGGAAAAGGTATGAATTGTAGTCTTTATTATCACTTCTCTATTGATTTTGAAAATTGAAATGTCAAAGGAAATACTTTTAAAGAAATTTCAAAATAGGAACTCTTCCTTGGGTAGGTATTTAGATGATTTGGAGCAATTCAAAAAGGGTTGAGACACTTTAGTAAATGAAGAATTATCTAGGGACTCAAATAAGATAGAGAAATTCAAAGGGATTCTGGGTTTTAAGGGATCTTCCCTAGTAAGAAGTTTGAACCATGAGGGGCCCTGATTCAATCCTTGAGATAGAAGAGATAAAATTTGCATGGTACAAGTTAACTCCTAGGAAGGAATTTACTCAAAAATAAGACATCGGATAGAGGGGAGCTTGGCCCTAGACACACGGAGGACACAAGTGAACCTTCAACATCAAGCCGAAAATCCTATTTGTCCATAACCAAAAAATAAGTGCAGGAAGAAAGAAAATCAACCATAAAGTGTTGAGTGTACAGCATCAAGAGTCATCCTCCATGAGACTTATTGTGTCAAGTCTGGAACTTACATTGTATTAAGTTCAAATATTGTCCATGAGACTTGTTGTGCCAAGTATGGAACTTATGTTGTATTAAGTTCGCTAACTTATTGTGTTAAGTTAAAGATCGTGTGTTGTATCAAGCTAGGACTTTGATCAAGTTCTATTCAGGAGATATGTTTGTACTGGGATCTTATGGCTAAGATCATGACCTTATGTTAATGTCTGAGACTTGTGTAGTATCAAGTCTAGAACTTATGGTGTATTAAGTTCACATGACTTATGTTGTATTAAATCTCGAGGATATATTATGTGATGTATGTCTAGTCATGGTCAACATGTGCTTCAAGTCTCCTTTAAGGATTAGCTACCCCTAGAGTGATTTAATGTAGCATGTGACTATATAAACCGGGGTAGTGCATATGATCATAGGTTCAGAAACAATCTTATGAGTATGATATGATATAGAATTAATGAAAACACATGTGGACCATGCATAGAAAATTAATATGAGCACAGATATAGAGAGAGAATTTGATTTGCCCATGTATTCCTCCAAGTGAACTAAAATTAATAAGACATCAGTTGAGTCTTAGTTGCACGATCAAACAAGTTTAGTTAATTAAGGAATGAACTCCTTAATTTATGCAAGTGGTTTTTAAAGATGACATTGATGGAAAAGTAGTAGTTACATTCAGTTATGTTTAGTTACATTCAGTTATGTTCAGTTACATTCGGTTTTGTTCAGTTCTATTCAATTCTGTTCATATACATTTAGTTTTGTTCAATTACATTCAGTTCCATTCAGTTACATGCAATTCCATTCAGTTCAGTTCGGTTCATTGAGTTGAACTTAGCTAGAGGCAGTTAAACTCAATGAATTAGTGGGGGTGCATGGTTGAAGATGAGACGGTGTTCTCAGTGTTAATAATTTGCTAAAGCATGCAAATATTCACTACCTTCCTTGTATGACCTACTTTGAATTGTTATTAAAGTGTTATGCACTTAGAAAGATCAACACCGTGTTCCATTTGATATCTCCTCTCTTGTGCTCTCGAAAAAGCAATTTGTTATCGTGTTGTAATCATTCTATGTCGATTATCAATCATACTCTAAGATTGTTTGCTCGGATTTTTATCCTCTGAATCAGTGGAGGGTTTTCCCAGGGTATATCATGTGTTCTATGGTTTTATTTATTTATGTCTTTGGATTATTAATGATATCTATCTGCACTTTAATTATGGATTAAATTTTTAAATTCATGATCTCCATTTTTTCTCAAACACTAACTTGGTATCAAAGCAAGGGCATGCAAGAACTTAGTTTGCACAAGAAAACTAAAGCCTACACATATCTTGAAGTATTGAGCAAAGAGCTTGGAGCCATGGCATCGATCTTTGTCCAATCGGAATACCGACTTGAATGTGCTTTCAACTTCAACACATGAAAGGAAAGGGTGTTAATCATTATTGAGGTGCATGATCTAGATGTCTATGTGACCTCAATGAGTGAGGAGTCTTTATCCAATGCAGGGTTAATTAAAGAGAAAGTCAACATGCACCATTTTTCGTCACTTTTCAGGAGATAAATTTTGTGGAGATGTTCTGATCAATCCGTAAGGAATCATACAAAATGATTGAAAACTCACTTCCCAAATGGGTGACCTATCTTAATTGGGAGAAGATTTCAAAAATTCGCAACTATTTGAGAGATACGATTAAGTATTTGAAGATGAAATTCTCATAATTCATGTTATGGTCATTTTCCCAAACTGGACAAATTGATGGAATAACCCCAGGATCTGTGGTTTGGAGATTATCAATGATTCAATGGATCTTGTGTATAATGAGAGCCTCATAGACTCTAAGATATCATCTAAAGAAGAGGATGATCATTGGAAGAATTTTTCTTTGAAGAAGAACATTCGCTTCGGGTTGCATGGGATCTAGTTTCTCCATGCAGAGATTCACTACCTCATGCATGCACTCAAATTTGAAAAGAGATCAAGACTGAGGGACTCCAGTAATCTCCGCAAGTAAGTAGAGATCAAGAGGGAGCATGCAAAATAATAAAATATAAGTACTTGCATTTCTATATGTTATCTATATATGTATGCTTTTTTTTATGTTTTCATTACAGTCATATAGAGATTCGTATTCCTGAGATTAACAATTGTGAGCATATATGTTGATTGTCTTTTATTTATTTGCAAATAAACAAAATTCATAAAATATGAATATACCGCTACAAGATTGTTTCATAAGATATGAATATAAAATCATGCATGATTGTTTCATAAAATATGAATCTAGAGCATGCATGATTGTTCATAAGATATGAATATAGAGCATACATGATTGTTTTATAAAATATGATAGAGCATGCATGATTGTTCATAAGATATGAATATAGATCATGCATGATTGTTTATAAGATATGAATATAGAGCATCCATGATTGTTTTATAAAATATGAATATAGAGATGCATGATTATTCATAAGATATGAATATAGAGCATGCATGATTGTTTCATAAACATATGAATATAGAGTTGGATGATTGTTTCATAAAGTATACATATGCATGATTGATGCATGAGATATGAATGTTGGGTTGCATGATTGTTCATAAAGATATGAATATAGAGCTACACGATTATTTATGAGATATGAATGTTGGGTTGCATGATTGATTCATGAGATATGAATGTTGGGATGCACGATTATTTGATTATCATATGCTTTTATAAAATCATATTTTGTTTCATTACAATCTATATAAACATGTTTAAAAGCATATGTTACAATATTTCTATTTTATTGGTAAATAAGTAAAATCATGTTAAGAAGAATAAGGTCTTGCATAAATATTCATGAGATCTAAATATAAGACTGCAAAACATTACATGAAATATGGATGGGGTTATGTCGAAACATTGATTTAGTGTGTACATAACTATATGAACAACTGCAAATGCATTGAGGTAGTTGGGGTGCTACAGTATAAAGAAGAATCACTGAGAAAGTGATCATGACTTAAAGAACATCACAAAAAATGGCTAGCTCATAGAGAACTTCTCTAGATACCAAAATATTCAAGAAGTCAACAAATGGTGAAGAGTGAAAGAAAAGATAAGTCTTTCTTTATGCATGTTATTACACATTTGTTGTATAATGTTGTATGTGATGGGTTTAAAATCCATGGTTTATAGTTTAGAGAAACTTTATTATGGATTGTATCTAGATGATGCTACTATGTGTAAGTAGCTAGTTGGTCTTTGAGCAGACTTGTTGTATTTTATGCTTGCTACTAAGTATGTGTTTGAGAAACTTTTGAGGTACATTAGAATAGGCTCCTTATTACATGGCATAAATATTATTTGATTGTGTATCCAACTATTGTTTTAGCCTTAGATAAGCGTTGTAATTCATGGCTAGTACTACAAAATCTAAGTGTATTGCGGCTAGTACTATAGAAGCAATATGTATGTCTAAGAGTACTTAAGAAGCAAAATGTGTTTTGTGAATAGTACTACATATTGAGGAGTAGTGTAGCTTGGGAAGCTACCTACTGGGTGAAATACTTGAGCCTACAGTTATTAGGTGTTAATAGTCAATATTTCTGAAATACCCGATATGTGTGTAACTATGATAAAACACGTTTGAGATGAAGTTTTACTTCATTGAATTCATGGTCATGTAATATGAATTCCAATACATATCTATTGATGAGCAAATCGCAAATTTGTGGCAAGACTCTATCTGTGACGAAATTCTAACACTTCTGAGATAAGCTTCGTGTGATAGGAAATTCTTGGTATGGCAGAGAATGTCTCCCTCGCTGAGAGGGAGTGTTGAGTGTACAACATTGGGATTCATCCTCCATGAGACTTGTTGTGTCAAGTCCAGAACTTATGTTGTATCAAGTTTAGATCCTCTCCCTGAGACTTGTTGTGTCAAGTCCGGAACTTATGTTGTATTAAGTTCACTAACTTATTGTGTTAAGTTAAATATATTGTGTTGTATCAAGCTAGGACCTTGATCAAGTCCTATTAAGGAGAGATGTTTGTACTAGTATATTATGGTTAAGATCATAACCTTATGTTAAGGTCTGAGACTTGTGTTGTATCAAGTACAGAACTTGCGATGTATTAAGTTCACATGACTTATGTTGTATTAAGTATCGAGGATATACTATGCAATGTATGGCTAGTCATGGTCAATAGGTGATACAAGTCTCCTTTAGGGATTAGCTACCCCTAGAGTGATTTACTTTAGCATGTGACTATTTGACCCGAGGTAATACATATTATCATAGTTTCAGAAACAATCTTTTCAGTATGATATGATATAGAATTAATGAAAACACATATGGACCATGCAAAGAAAATTAATATGAGCATAGAGATAGAGAGAGAATTCGAATTACCCATGTATGCCTCCAAGTGACTCAAATTAATAAGACATCAGTTGAGTCTTAGTTGTGATCAAACAAGTTCAATTAATTAAGGAATCAACTCCTTAATTTATGTGAGTGGTTGTTGAAGATGAAACTGATGGAGAAGCACTAGTTACATTCAGTTTTGTTTAGTTACATTCAGTTTTTTTCAGTTACATTAAGTTATTTTTAGTTCTATTCAGTTAATTTCAATCAGGTTCATTCAGTTACATGCAATTCCATTCGGTTCAATTTAGTTCATTCAATTAACAACTCAGTTAGAGGAAGTTAAATTCAATGAATTAGTTGGGGTGCATGGTTGAAGATGAGACAATGTTCTCAGTGTTAACAAGTTACTGAAGCATGCAAATATTCGCTACCTTCCTTGTATGACCTAATTTGACTTGTTATTAAAGTGCTATAATGCATTTGGAAAGATCAACACAGTGTTCCATTTGATCTATCCTCTCTTGTGTTCTCGAAAAAACAATTTGCTATTGTGTTGTAATCATTCTTTGTCGATTATCAATCATACTCTAAGATTTTTTGTTGGTTTTTTTATCCTCTGAATCAGTGGATGGTTTTCCCATGGTAAATATTGTGTTCTATGGTTTGATTTATTTATGTCTTTGGATTATTAATGAGATCTATCTACACTGTAATTGTGGATTAAAGTTTTAAAGTTCATGAATCTCCATTTTTTCTCAAACATTAACTTAAAGTGGGATCTTAGAGTAGGAATTGCCTATGAGAAGGTGCTCCCATGATTATTCTATCCCCAGATGTGAGAGGGGTAGGGGGTTCCCATGAGAAGTTAGCTCTAAAAATACAATTTACTAATTATATGTTAGATGTAATAATGATTCAAGAGACAATGTGTGAGGGTACCAAAACATGAAAATTATGTCTTATTTCTTCATAGATTGGTCATTTTGTTCATTAGATTCAAATGGAAGATAGGGAGGCATGGTAACAATGTGGAACAAATTATTAGATCTCATTAACTTGTAACTTTTAATTGTAGGAATACATACCAATATCACGTCTTAAGATTTGGGGAATTTTTAAGCATCAAAGTTTGGCTAGAAATGACATCAAATTTTAGTTGGTGATCTAAATTTGATAATGAACATTGGAGAAGTATACGGGAATTTTTAAGCATCAAAGTTTGGCTAGAAATGACATCAAATTTTAGTTAGTGATCTAAATTTGACAATGAACATTGGAGAAGTAAATTTGATGATGAACATTAGATGCCTTGGCTAATTATGTCTCTTATATTTTCAATATATGGGAAGATGTGATGTGGAACTTAATTAGAGGGTCCCTACATGGATGAAATCTAGAAGTGATGGGGAATTGGTTTCAAAAAGGTTAGATAGTTTTTAGTAGAAAAGAAAATTTTGTAGGGGACACGAAGGTTGAAATCATGGGTAGGGGAAGGTGGATATTAATACCACCTCCTTATTCTAGTTCAAAATAGAAGAAGATGATTATGAAGATCAAGGACCCTTTAAATTCAATCATACCTATCTAGAAGAAGAAGGATTTAGAAATATAGTTACACATAATTCAAGAAAGTTTAACACAGAATCAAGAGAGACAATTATGTATCAATTTTCAAAGAAACTGAAGAAGGTCAAAAAATGGTATAAAAATGGAAAAAAAAATTGAGAAATCTCATAAATAGATAATTGAAATGAAAGAACAAATTGAGTTATTTCTTGAAAGAATCAGACACTACAAGGAAAACACCTTCTAGCCAAAGTTATAGAAGAGGATTTTAGTGTTACAAGATTGGCAAAAATTGTCCAAAATACCTCCACTACAACATCTATTTTTTACCGTAGTGGAGGTTTTTTTGGACGTTATAATGGATATTCACTATAACTAAAAAATATGGGCAGCCGAAGGTTTTAGCAGTTGTTTTTTATCTAATGCTTTGTATTTCTATAACATGTATTGGTACGTACACAAAATGCCAACGCCTCGGTGTGTATGCTATAAATAAAACACATCTTTTATACATTCTAGTGGAAGCACTAGTGTGTACATTCATTTCCAATGCACCGGAAAGCATGTTTTAATACAAACACACTACTACAAGCATTACATCATAATAGCATCATTGCATTGTCCTAAGCACATCTATGCCTCATATATTTTATTAAAGAACTAGTGTGTTTGTATATTTAAACGCATTGGTGCTAATGTTGTATTATGTGCACTATTGCACATTTTATATTAAAATATAACTGGTGTGTATATTGTACCAATAAGCATTGGTGCATATAGTATACCAATGACCACTAGTGCATATATTTTGGACAAAAAGGATCGTTGCTCATATTTTAAAAAGTGCATTGATGTGTATGATATGTAAAGAGCACCGGTACATTTATTATGTGAAAGAGTATCGGTGGTTAAAATTTGAGCAGGAATCAATTCATGGAAATGAATAAAAGGTGGTAGTTAGTTGAAATAAATAGATTGTTTGTTGTTGTGGTGGATTTGTCCATGTTGTGAATATATATATAGACGAAGATACTGCAAGCAATTTCTACATGAATGTAGTCACATAATGCCAATAAGTCCATGCAAAAAATCATTATTTAACAATAATTACGTTAAACGCGTGTCATATATAAACACAAAACAGTTTATACAAGGGTGGATATTTATCTGAAAATGTAAACTAGCTAACTACAAACCAAGGGCGTTCATTCCATCCATAGGATATATCAAGCCATATCTTTCTTTTTTCGTCCACCCCCAAGCTAGGGTTATTATACCACAAGAAGGTACCAAGTATTCCCTCTATAGCTATCCCAATTTTTTAATAGTCCTCCCCCATCATCCTGCACAACCCAAGGAATGGGGCACCCTTCTCTGATTTAACATCCCTCGGGATCCCTTATCTAAGTTAATAGTCCCTCAAGTTTGTTACCCCAATTCCCATCTAGGATCCATCACACGCAGACCAAGAAATATATGTTTTGGGACTCCATGGAACTCAATCATTCTCAATACGGGTCTAGTCTATTGTACATGTGATGGTGGTATAGGTGATAGTGGTTTATATATAACAACTAGTTGAGAACTAGGCAATCGTGAGAAATATCTTCAACTATTGGAAACTTTCTTCACACTTGGGATTCCATTCAAATTTAAATCCCTTCTTATGTAAGGACATAATTGGATGTGATACTTTTGAGAATCCTTTTACAAATATTCTCTAATATATTGTTAATACCATAAATGATATGACCTCTAATACATCCCTGGGTGTATGCCACCCCATGATATCTTCAATATTTCTTGGGTTTACCACTGCCCCTTCCTCAGATATGATGTGTCCCAAGTATTGAATTTGTTTATTATAGAAGGATTATTTACTTAGCTTGGCATATAATTGATTCTCCCTTAACACATGTAGAACTAATATCAAATGCTCCTGATGCTCCTCTACTAATTGTGAATAAATAAGAATGTCACCTATAAATACTATGACAAACTTATCCAAATACATTCTAAATATACCATTCATTAAGCACTTAAAAGTAGTTGGTACATTTTGTAAGGATCGCATTAGGGCATAAATAATATTGGAAAAACACAATCCAATTTAGGAAAATAGAAAACCACACAAAACAGAAAGATAGGCATAAAAACACATTTACTTCTCATTAACTAAAGTATATATATACATGGGAAGTGACACTCGGAGTTCATATTCCAAGTGGCATCTTGGACTCTCAGGTGACTCTTGGTCTCCCCTATGACTCATCATTTCCTTTTCTCACGAAAAGAATGAATAATAATAATACAACATATGGGAAAATGCTAACCCAAAGTATTAGATTCCAAACAATCCCCCCCTTAATCCGAAGGGTGTATAAGAGTCCAAGAAAAGAAAAGAGTTGAATACAAGACTTGACAACCCACTATGACAAGCAAGTTTGCATAATATTGTACCATCTCCTACTAAATACAAGAGATCTCTGAAGGGGTGGATTTGGCTTACCACTAACCAAAATGGCTAGCAAAAGCTGAAATATTATACTATGTGGGTGGTTTAATGATGATCACGGACTCTTGAACTTGGCATTGAGGATCATAGGTTATGTATGGATCTTGGCGTGAATGCTCAAAGGTTCTCTAGTAGAAGAAATGAGAGGCTGAAGTAGGATGAGTTATTATGTTGAATTGGTGGTTTAAGGCCGAACACAAACCAACTATATAGGTGAGATAGGAAGTGAACAACTGCATCTTGCTGAAAATTTCCAACTCGACAATCTTTTTCCAAGTATGTTAGCTAGAATATTGCACTTGCTTCTGCTACATGAAGGTTCTCTCTATATCGATGGTTTTAGGATGACCACCAAACCTGGAGCTCATTCGAATATATCTCTTCACAGGGTCACTTGTTCCAGATTTCTTGATCTCGCTCACTTGTTACTTACGGTCTTGATTTCCCCCCTGTCAGGAACAATGTGAGGAGAGAAGAGTCTTAAGGTGTCACAACTATACACAAAGCATATGAGAAATATGAAAGTGAGGAGAGACTCAAGGTGTCACAACTAGACGCAAAACACATGAGTACTCTCAAAATGGTTATTTTCTTGTCTATGTGGTTGTTAACACAAAAAATTGTTCACCGACTCTCTATTGTACAAACCATAATTATACATCATTATCCCACCATTATTTCCTCCGTTTTGACCTTCACAACTAAAATTATACCAAGTATGGTCCAAAACATTATTATTATGTCCCCCATAAATGAAGGAAAGTTGAGAATTTATTATGATTTATCCCCACTCTCTCCAAAAAGGACCAAAAACCCTTAAAATGAGAATGGGTCAAAAACCATAGATAACAATAAAATACCATGGGTCATTACCATGGCTCAAAAAACCTTGGATCATTCTGTAAATACATTGTGAAGGTCTCACCACAACAAATTTTGGTTTAATTACATTTCTGGATTCCAGAAATCTTGGTCATTACATTACATGAAATTAATTTTTTCCATTATCCCCATATTTTTCCATATCATTTCCCACGGTGTATGTTGAGCTTGCTCCATACTCACTTGGATCCATTCCCCATATTTGACAACCATTAGTGGAGATGAATGGAGAACCAGACCATGGAGTCGGTGGACCATTTCCTCAAACGGTTGCAGTGGCCCGCTTTACAGAAAGGTATGCATGTTGTTGTTTATTTTTGTTAGTTAGATTAAAATATACATATATAGATAGATAGATAGATATAGATATAGATATAGATATAGATATAGATATCATAAAAATATATTTTTTATTGTCATTGCTCCTTGTTATTTGTTATTGCAATTCGAGGTTGAAAGATACTTCGCACCATGAACTCTACCCTATGATCTGGTTGATCTAGGGTAGGTGATTTTTCACGTAGTATGGGAGAAATTCCCACTACAGTTTTGGCAACTCCACTCGGTCGATCCTTTTCGATATTTTCTTTTGCAAGTGTTTCTACTGGTTTTTTATACTTGGGTACCTTCAATCGTCACAGATCTGACCCCCTCATGGAAAATATGAACCAATATTGCCTCAGTGCCTGACCCCCCCCCTAGCCTAAGCTGGCAACCTTTTTTGAAAAAATACTCCCTTATGGTCGGATCGCACTTATTCGGAAGAAAGTTGGGACCAAGTCACACCATTTTTCCAGATAAGTGTGACCTAGGTCGCTCCTTTTGCCCCGATAAGTGTGACCTGGACCAAAACTCTAGATTGTACTTGTCCAGGCTCTTGAAGCGACCCTATTCACTACTGTGACCAACTTTTGTGCGAACTATCATGCATAAACACCTATTTTGTGTGACCCAAGACTTTCTGCTAATTTTATGTCTTGATCGTGACTGTTTTACAGGTCTGTGCAACCCTGATCGCACATGTTCTGTCGACAGATGCAACCTGTAGTTTTTGAGTCCTTTTCAATGTTTGAGACCCTTTTTCTAGACCCTTTGTTTGTGTTCTACCCCTTCCCGACTCATTTATGTCCATATATGATCCATTACAACCCCTTGGTTTGTGTTGTGGTCATGTTTGCCTTATATGTGAGCCCCTTTAGTTGAGCTTTGTATTTGAGACCCGTTGTGTGTTCCCTACAACCTGGTCAGTTCCTTATACGCTCATTTACTTATGTACATTTTATTTTCTTTAAGAATTAGTTATTTTGCATGATACTTATTGTGAGTTACTATTATTTATCTGCATTTTGTGTCTCGGCCGTGAGATCGTTGGGGTTTATAGACATGACTTATGTACACATCTCACACCCTAAATTAAAACACTTGGTTCATGACCCCAAGCTAGCCTAAAAAATAACTTAACTCAACCAATATTCTAACCTCATTCCAGGATCAAAACAATCACGTAGTTAAGTTAGGACACTAGGGATAGGCATCCAAATAACACCCCTTTGTCACTTACATCTAAGACATAGTTGTTGTCCATAAAGGGACCAAAATCCTTGTGTACTTGTTGACATGTTCATGACCAGTCTGTTGAAGGTCCCCTCACTCTACGAAAGTAAGCCACAATGAAGGGGTTCCAGAAGTTAGGGTGTAATACCGCATTCCATTTTGTATCGAAGTCTAACCCTTCATAGTCCTCCTCCTCGTTCATGTCGAAGTATATTGGTTGTTGAGGGCCAAATGGATGAAGTGCCATTAAACCACTCTGGACATGTCATGAACAAGGTATCCTAGTTTCCATTCTATCTAGGTCTCATGTAGTTGAGTTCCCTCTCGATAGTGGGATTCTCTTAGCCTATTGTTCTTCCATTTCGTATTGTTTGACTGGGATTTCATCACCCTGTAGAGGATACGATTTATGAGGGGATTCCAGCTTATAGCTAGGAGTTTGCTTACACTTATAACCCATAGGTTAGTGCATCGTTTTATTTCTAGGTAGTGCTTCTTGTTGGATTTCAGACCACTTTGTTGTAGACTCGCTTGGTGTAACACGTTGTTGCAATTCGGTTTTAGAGCTTGCTTTTTGGCCTATGAGCCACCATTTGTACACTATGCTTCTGCACACTCGGTTGTAGTTGTATTTATGAGCCTACACTTGACACTCTTACACCTATATTCATTACACATCACACCACCACATCATCACTGCTCCGCCACGCTACTCGCATAGGCTTAGGGGGCATACCCCTCAGTTCGGTTCCTTTAACTGTCACCATCGGATCCATATTCTATGTCATTCACCACCTTCAGAGCCATATACCGCCTCTAATTATGATTCAAATTCCTATCAATCTAAACCTACCTTGTTCACCACCCCATCTATCTCCATGGTTGGTGCACCTCCTAACCCCTTTCAGGGGAGGAGGGTTGATAGTGGGCTTGTGTCTATTCCACCTATCATTTCGGGTATCCCTTCAATTGGACCTACAAGTCCTGGTCCTATTCAGACCCTTGCCACCACACACACTGTTGTTGGTCTGCTACCCACTAATGGTGGCCCCACTACAACCACTGTGGTTCCTACCATACCATTATTCATGCATGGCATAATTGGCCCTTCAACTTCCATTCTAGTTATTCCTACCATTCCAGTGACTACTCCTATTATCGAAATTCAACCTTACCCACCCCATTTACCCATGAGAACTACATTCCTACAAGCGCCAGCACCATTGTTGTCTCTTCCCGATCCACTCTCGATTCTAGTCTACCATTCATGGCTAGTCTCAACCTGCCTAATTTGGAACGGTTGACCAACTATCCCATTAGTCACAACCCATTATGGCCTCCTATTCCCACCAAGCTCCCTTCATACATCCTTGAGTTTCAAGGAAAGGCGGGAGAAGTCCCTCAAAACCATATTATGGAATTCCACTTATGGCATTCATCTAACATCATAGTGGATGATTCTATATTATTGTGGTTATTCCACTGCACACTGACAAGTGTTGCGGCCAAATGGTATATCAAACTACCTCATGCCACCTACCCAGAATTTTCCTTATTATCCTTGATGTTTCTACGATACTTCTAGTTACATGTTCGTTATGATGAGGGTATGGAAATTATATTATCATGTAGACAAAACATAGCTACGCATATCACGAATCATATCCATGAGTGGCGTCATCGTCGTAGATTGTGTAAAATCCAATTAGATGATAGAATTTTCCTAGATTGGTTTCTTAAAACCTTACTCCCCCCAATCTCCAAGGGCATTGCATCTGAGTGCCCACAAACTGAGGAGGAAGCCATCCTGAAGGCACAATAGTTTGATCTCATCTACGCCCAATCGGGTTATCTGTATACCATTATACCTGATTCTCCCCATGCTAGATCCTCACGTCAAGATATACCGAGGGAATCCCATGTTGTTGATGGAGTCATTTTCTCTATTACTCAACATCCTCACCTATACATGGCCTCTCCTTTGATTCCACCTCATTTCGGTAACACCCCTAGTGTTTCTCAACCTAGTTACGCCCTTGATCTATCACGTGTAATGGCCCAGTCCGGAGCCACACCTTTGTATGTGTCTCCCACACCAGTTCCTCATGTTCATGGACCGAATTGCTTGGAACCTATGTGTAATGGTTGGACGGTCGAATTTGCAGCCCCCCATAGGCTCCTACCTATTACCCACCACCTGTGCAACCTACACATGATTGAGCCCCAACTCCTCCTACTCCTCAAGGACTGGCCTACGCTTTGCAGGAATTCCTTAATCCACCTGCCCCCAATAACCAACAATGGAAGGGAAGACGACAACAAGGTAGGAACTGAGAAACAACCAACCTCAAGGAGGTGGAAAGCAACCTAACCCTCCAAACAATAATGAATCCAATCCCCCTACATAGAATCCCCAGTGTCCACCTAGACTGTGGTAGAACCCTCATTTACGGACTAACCATTTGTGCACCATTTGTAACACTTACGCCCATTATACATATCAATGTCCTCATATGAATCGTGTCTTCCATTTACTCTAAATTGATAATCAACATGACCCCAATGCGGCTACTCCAGCTCATCCAAACCTCGTACCACCAGGTTATTTGCCTATGGGGATGAAAAACCCCTTACCAAATCAAGGAATGGTCGCAACCCATCCCTTGGTACCACAAACCCCCACACCCACTACTGTGGGTCCACACATTAACCCTGGTGTCCATCACATTATGACATTATCATCTTATATCAACTTACAGACTCAACAAAACCAGTATGGCTCCACCATGGAAACCGTTCAGCAGCTCAACCAAAATGGGGCATGTACAGTAGTGACAAAATTCTTGAATTCTCTAACCCATGGGCCCAGTCCATGGGTACCAACTGAATATGCCCACCTTACACTATCTACTCTGTTGTCATATAATTTGACATGTGAATTTTGGTTAACTTGCTCACGTAATGGTCACAAAATGTCAATTTCTTCAAATTCTTCAGAATGTTTGCCACCACATGAACTACCTTTGGAATGGCTGGATTTACCAGCAAATATTTTCCATTCTTCCAAATGACTATATGTGGAGCATCATCCTTTCTAGGTGTAATTTATCTTGGCGGTGTGGTCACAGAACCAGACCCAAATTCTTCAACATCATGGGTGGCTTCGAATCTTTGCTTCGGAAGAACTATCTGGCTAGTCTTGTGTTTCTTTATTGGCATATTCACACAAAACGGTCACGACAAAACATTTGGTGTCTCGTCAACAATAGGTATCATAGATAGTATTCTACAGTGGAACCTCGAACAGTGTTAGATCTTGATACAACGATATCCATGGAAAAAACTTAGACACAGAATAGCTAGTTGCATATGACAAGCTTACTCAATACACTTCACGGTTTATTACAATGAAATAGCTCACTCTCATTTATAGGTGAAATAGATCCATGCATGCAACAAATCGATCTAGTCACATGGGTAGTTATTCTAACTTGAACAACAATAAATTAGGAAAGGAAACGGCTAATCCCCTCGCATGCATAAATATTTTTGGTCATTTATGACAAGGCATCATTAAAGCTACTACACCCTTTGCAATAAAGGAAATTGTTACCATACAATAAATGCAGATTGGAAAAAAACACGTCATGAAATCCCCCTGTGACACAAAACTAACTGCGATATATAGCCAACTTAGAATGTGACACCCAAACTACAAGAATACAGTATGCAAACCATGACTTATATACAATTTTCTTTTTCAAACTAAAAATCAGTCGAGAGAAGTACAGCTATCTCAGTAGGGTTTTATCCAAATTCCATTTACTAAACTGTCGAGGCGTGTACCATCTAACTTATGCAATTTAACTACTCCCCCATATATAACATATTCAACAACATATTGTCCCAACCAATGTGTTTGAAGCTTATCTAGCCATTTTAAAAAGTTATTGTCATACAAAAGAAAAAAATTGCCAAGATGGAAATGTGTTACGGAGAGAAACTTCCTATTGCTTGGGGGTACCAAAACAAACAACTTGACACCAGAAATCAATATTTCCCAATATGAAAGATAAACCAAACATCTAACACTAAGGGATACCGACACTTACCTTGTTCCAGACAGTTGAAGAAGATCCCCCTTGAGATTTTCCAATTCACACTTGCATTAGCAATTTGCTCTCAACAATAGCAAACAAGACAAGCATGCTCTATAATAATGTGTTAGACCTACTCTAGAATATATATTCAATAATGTATAAGCAATTAAATACATCCATGGATTCAATATCTATATTGAAATGCACATAAATTGGACAGGAAAATAAATTTCAATTAATAAAATCAGAGATACAATAGTGACAACCTCTGTCAGCACTTCTGCGAACTGGAGAAACTGAGTCCTACACCTGGGCCTACACCACCTCAATCCTCCATCTCTTGATATCAAGCTCACAAGCAAAGGAAATCTTGGGAAGAACACAAATTTCTCCAAAGAGACAAAGGGATGCAAACTCAAGTATAAGCGAATCTGAGGCAACAATGGACTATAGTTTCTTTACTCTTCAATTCCTCCTCTTCAATGTACCCAAGGGGTTTCTTATATAGCACTCCAATAAGGTAATGGAGGGTTGAATCTGAGTGTTATCGAGGCATATGGAAGGCCAAGAGTTAGAATATTCAGACTCATATGAGGAAAACTCCAAAAGTATTTGGACTTATGCACACATCCCGATGTACGCGGTTTTGAGGTCAAAATTCGCATGTACAACAGATGTTTTTTAGGGATGATCTTGGGAAATCATAGTATAATATACGTCCATGGGATCTAAAGAGTCTACAGAGGGACAGGGAAGGCCATAAATATGTGATCAACCATGTGTGGTAAAATCAGCTATAACAAAATGCTTGAACTTAATATGTCGATCATGGCATGCCTTTTGTCGCTCTTTTTCAACTCGTTGGTGGTAACCCACAATGAAGTGATCTTCCTCCATATGTAGCAATCAATATAATATTTCTTTAATGTCACATACATTTGTGCTCTCAATAATTGTAGATATTCTTAAACTAGGTACAATATATTCCATAGGCATAACAGCCTCATGTCCATAAACTATGTTCGGAAGGGAGTCTATCCCATAATTTTCTTACATGTCGTGCGATAAGCCCATAATACTATAGGTATTTTGTGATCCCAATCATCCTAACTCATATTGCAAATCTTGGTAAGCGTATGTTCCAAAATATTATTAAAATCTTCAACCATTCCATTTTCCTATGGATGATATGGTGATTTCTTCCTGTGCTAGATCTGGAATTCTTTAGTCATTTCCTCAATCACTTTATTAGCGAAGTGCATACCTTGGTCACTTACTAAGATTTTGGGCAGTCAAACCTGGTTACCACATGATCAAACAAAAATATGGCAACAATTGATCTAGTACAATCTCTGACTAGTGCTACTTCATCCCATCTGGTTAAATAATATGTCGCGGTAATTATATATCGAGCACATGTCCTTTTCCCTGGTGGATAAATGGGACCCACAAAATCAATAACCCACTTAAAAAATTCCTACAACGTTAGTTGTGGAACCAAGGTAATTTCATCCCATCGAGATGGTTTCCCCGATCGTTGCAAAATGTCAGAACTATGACAGTAGTTAAGCACATATGAGTGGAGTGTAGGCCACCATAGTCTTGCTTGTAAAATTGTGTGCACCGTTGCTTTTCCTATATTTTGACCACCTGCAACTCCTGCATGAGATTCAGCTAACACAATTGTTTTCTCATGTTCCAAAACATAGCGATGTAGTATCTCATCTGGTCCCATCTTATATAATTGACCACCTATAATATGGAAATCTACTGCTTTCACAACCAATTGTTTTTTTTGTTGTATTAAATCCTTCTAGTACCCTTCCAGTAGTTAAGAATTGCGCAATTTCTTTAAAGTAACCATCAACCATTTTTACTGTGAATAGTTCTGTGTCGGGGAAACTATCATCTAGATTAGTCAGTTCTTCTCCATTTTCTAGCCTTGAGAAATGGTCAGGACTTGCATTCAACCTGCCTGGTTTTACAATTATTTCAAATTCAAACCCTTGGAAGAGAAGAATTCATCGACATATCTTCCTCCCCAACACTGACTTATTGACTAAGTATTTCAAGGAAAAATGATATGTAAACATCTTAAAATGACCACCCAATAAATAATGTCAAAATTTTTGGAGTGCATATAACATAGTAAGTCCCTCCCGCTCAGTTGTCATATAATTCCTTTTTGTAGTCGACAATTTTTTACTAGCAAATGCAATGGGGTGATCGGCGGATCCCTCACCTGGTTGTGAAAGTAGTGCTCCTAATGCGACAGACAATGCATCGACATGCACATAAAATTATTTTAGACAGTCAAGAAATACCAGAATAGGTGTTGAAACCATTTTCTCTTTGAGCACATCAACACTCTTGTGACATTCCTTGTTCAATTGGAATTTATCATCTTTTTTCAATAACCTCTCCATTGGATTTGTAATATCTGCATAACCTATGATAAACTTTTGATAGTACCTAGTATGACCCAATTTGGTCCTTAATTATTTAACTAATGAATGTTGCGGTAGATCGACAATGATTGCAATCTTCACAGGATCCATCAGCGTTCCTTCTTTGCATACTATGTGACCACAACAAAATACAAAAAAAGAGCACAAAAGATGCACTTCTTCAAATTTAAATAAATTTGAAATTGAATCAACATTAAAACATCATTTGAATACTCTTTATATGGTCATTAACTAACCCATATATTGCTCATTTGTCAAAGTACACTTCTAGGAATTTAAGAATAAAATCTTTAAAAGTAGCTACCATTATCCTAGGAAAAATAGTAGGCACATTCTTAAGTCCAAATGGCATTATCGTGTACTGGAAACATACCCACTCTGTCACGAAAGTGGTATTATGTTGATCCTCTTTTGTGATCTTGATCTGATGATATCTGAAGAATCCATCAGTAAATGAATACACTTATTCTCCCCCTACACTTTCCAATACCTCATCTGTAAAAGGTGTAGGAAATAGATCATGTAGGAAAGAATTGTTTAATTTCCTCAAGTCAGCACAAATACGAACTTCGCCAGTTTTATTATCATGTACAACCATTGGGTTTATCCACTCTAATTATTCAACAGGTTCAATAATTCATGCATCCAACATTATATCTAGTTCTTCCTTAACATTCTCTTTGTATCTGGGGTTCAATATATAGGGTTTGTTCTTGACAGGATTTTAGTTCGGCTTTAAGGAAATTTTCATCTCTCTTAGATCCCCAACAATCCCTTTAATTTTTGTGAACTTGGTCACGAACAAGTGTTGAAATTCATGTAATAAATCTGTAATTTTCCCAATAGTCTCATTATCCCAGTAATCCCCAATACTTGCAAACTTTGTATTCTTAGGAGACCCAATGTTAGCTTTCTTTATTTTTCAGTGGCTTCAAAAACTTTTTAGATGATAGACCCAATTCCTCTGATTCTTGAATACCTTCAGAATCGGGGATGTGCATGTCTCATATATCATCATGGTCAAATTCCACAGATATATTGTAACACTCCATCAAGTTCTAAATTGTCACATTCCATTGTGGTATACTAGACACTAGTATAGAAACGTCTTCAAAAATATTGGATTTAATAACTTGTAAGGCAGCATCAATAACAGGAATTCCATCCACAAATCTAAAAGTATGATGGAAGCTATTATCCAACTCACCCCAATCTACAGTTCCTCATTGTAGTTCAACAAATGTATATCAATTTCTTGGTATCTTATCCAGAGTATGTATGAACAAATGTATCCATTCCTTCCTCAGAACTAATCTCCATGTCGCACAACAATTATTAAGATATTATATGGGACTCGTCAACCCAATATGCTTATTACCAACATAAGTAATATTCTCACCAAATTGGATTTCTAAGAGCCTTCGACACTAAGGCCATTCCGAGCAGGATTGTTTATGAGAATCCCACCATCTTGTTGGTGTAGGTTTCAGGGCCACATCAAGAGCTAGTATTCATTGGGGTTCCAATACTTTATCTTCAAATTCTAACAAAAATTTTCTCAATTTAGGCAATCATTCATATGTAGGCAGATCACATAAATCAGTACCCACGCATCTCAAGTATTTTGTGATTCTTACACATTTTCTCATCGATACTTCATGCAACCGGTTCTGCCACTTTTCTAAGGCTTCCTTTGAATCTAATGAGCATGAACCAACACTCTGCAAACTTAATTTACCATCAGTTGTAGGATTTATATAATCATCCACTGCAGAAGATACATTGTAAATAGTATCCAAATTCCCTTCACTATACTCTCCTCTTGCTAGTTTGACATAGCGTTGGCCTTCCAATGGGTCGATTGGATCGACTACCCACATATTTGAATATTCAAATGATAAGATCCTCTTTCTAAAATCAATTACATACTGGTTCTTAATGGCTCAATCTATCCCGAGGACTGCTGGATAAGAATTTGTATCATCAACAATCTCTATAACTTCAGAATCTACATAGGTTCGGAGCCCTTCAACCTCAACAGGAACCTATGGTAATCGATGGATAGGAATAACCTTCAACTGGTTAGCTAATATCAATTGAATAGGTGACCATACTAACTTGATATTCCCCATACTTCCCCATGTCTACTTTGTCCAAATGTTGACATCTAACCCCAAATCGAGAATAATAAAATCCATATCATAATCACCTATCTGCGCATTCATGCATAGTTCTCAGCTAGTCTTCTGTATTTTATGAAGATGATTGACATTTTTATCTTATCGAAGACCTCTTTCGGGTTCTTTTATTAGATTTTATATCTCTGCCAAAGCATCTTCATTTATAAAAGTACTAGACAACTTTTCAAAAAAAACTTTAGAATCCTTTACCTCCTCAGTCGACTTCTTTGGAATTGACCGATCAAAGCTCGGTGGCATATCAATGACTAGACCTTCGTCAAATACAGGAAGAACAACAAATTTTGAGGCATGGTTCCTATCCATAAACTCATTTTGTGCATTGAATAGGACCCCTTTCTCTTTCTAGAAATCAAATGGCACTTTATTTTGTGTTGCGGGTCATATTCTTGTATTTTTCCATGGTTCTTCCTTATCATCAACTGTCGCATTACCTCCCTTGGCTAATACAGCGACAATCAGTAGCTTATCTCGGGGCTTAGTTGAAATTTTCTAAACATTATGATTTGCATCCGGGGGTTGGTTCTGATTCCCAATGACCTTAGCTTTCCATTTAGCAATAAGCTATGGACATTCTTCAATGGTATGATCCAGTGCTTTACAATATGAACATGTTGATGTAGGACTTGTACAATATCTGGCATAGTGTCTCTGTTGTCCACAATTATAGCAGATGACCTGACCTCTTCCTCGACCTCTAAAATTACCGCCCCCTTGGGTTGAGGGAACTGTGCATGTGACCTCTCAACTTGCATTTGCTCATCATTCTTCATTAAGTAGGTATCCATTGTCTTTTCCTGAAGAAACTAGTATGCCCTGCAATCCTTTTCAGCATGGCCCATAAATCGACAAAAGTTGCAGTAAATACTAGTGAGTGTACTTACTATCTTTTTTAGATACAAACATTCTTCTGAACGGTGTCCCCTAGTTTGACAGACCCTACACCATGGAATCCCTTGCGAACTTAATGGATTTGAAGCACCTAAAGAAAGATAGTCCAGAAAGGCTGGGAACGAATCCTTATGATGGCTTATGTTTTACACCTCGTGCAACAGACATCCTCATGAATCTCCTTTCCCTTCTTGATATCTTGGATCTGTAGTGAAATATTATCCAATTGCAACTGAATTTGTTCCATTCCCGCACCAGTTTCTTTGACTCTTGATGCTTCTAATTTCATTGCAATTTCTAAAGATTCTATCTGGGACACTATATTTTGTTGCATCAGGGGGACACGAATATGGGGTAATAGCATAGTAATAAACCACTATTTATGTTGAACATCAGACATTTGAAAAATTACCTTAGCCATTAGAGTTTTGAATCTCTAGTCAAAATCCCATATAGATTCACCCAATGCCTACTTAATCTCCTTCAAGTCCATAATACACTGAAACTCAGATTTAGGCTTCCTGAATTTATCTATTAACCTAGTTCAAATATGATCTAAATAATTCTAAGGGGTTCCCGTAGGAACCATAGAGAATTTCATATACCAATCTAGACCTCAACCCCTAAAGGCCATGATCATCTGAGCCCTTTTACAGCAACATCATGAACATGTCGCACGGTCTAGACATATTCACACAAAAACCAATGTTGCTCGGGGTTTTCCAACCCATTTCCATAAAATATAGGTAACTTCATGTCGTCCCCGGCCATTCTATGCGTTTGGGGTACTGTTGAACTTGAATTAGATGAACCACTAGTGGGAAATTTTTTACCATTGTCTTGACTATTGTTATTACTCTGATTCAACAAAAAATAATTTGATGCACTTTTAGTTCTTACCTATGATATCGGAGATGTACGTGAAGTCGTAGATATGTTGTAGTATTGGGTCTGATATGGATCTCGCACCTCTTCCTCATCTTCAAAAATAATTTGATACTCCTCATCCTCATTGCAAGGCTCCTCATTAATATGTGGCACAAATTTGTAGATCCATCTTTCGGTTGCACTGCAACTCTCTCTCCTTGTCGCAGTCATGCTCCTCCTATCTGATCGAAATATCCTTCCACTCCTTAGGTATCCACCTTCTTCATCAATCTCACTATCATATTGGAACATTTCATCTCACTCTTCTCATATTCTCTAGACCTTCCCCCTGGTATTACCCATGTTCTCCGTACATAATGCTTTACTCGTCAAGCTCCATTCACATAATCCCTTTTTAACATACCATCATTTTAATCCATGGTTTTAAGGACTTCATGTATCAACCTCTGGGACCTTGTAAAAATTATCTCTCAGTATCACTATATGACTTAATAGTATCCATAGTGATATTGTTAATATACCTTCTATAATTTTGTCGAACCAGAAATCAACATCCCTAGAGATGGTATTATTAACACTCTCCAGTCGTTGGATCAATTGAGGCGTCCAACCCCTATGTTCACCCCCTTTTAAATTCTTCCTCTAGAGTGCTAATATTGGTAACCATTCATACAATATAGCAGGGAATTCACTAAAGAAAATATCATGGATATCTAAGTAAACATACCTTTGTAACCATTCCCTTGTAGTCAGTCGTGACCCTTTATTTTCTTCTTGCGGAAATTCTTGAGTCTTCTATTTTATCCACTCCTGAATCTCAGGCTTCGTGAGGTACCAAAACATGTCCCCTTCACAATGATATCGATCCTGAAAATGGAACCATTTGTTGAATTTATCTTTGACTGCCCCGGGTTCAAAATCCAACAAAAATCAAAGGTACCATCCCGACAGGGTTTTAACCTCATTAGCAACACCTGCGACACAAGAGAAGTCTCACCTGAGATACCTATAGGAGCTGTAGGAATCAGGTTTCTATCATGGTAAAGGGGGTATTCTCATGTTAAGCATCAACAAACATTGCATCACACATACTTACCAACATAGTATTACAAACCATGCATAGACTCACAACATATCCATAAGATCTATTAAGCTTTGTCAATTCAATTACTTAATCAGAAACTAGCATGTTATTATGAGTCGTAGAAATACACAAGATAAACCATTCACACAATCCTCATGCACCATTCGACACAGAAAGTTTAACGTGGAAACCCATACGATAAAAACCACAAAAGTGTTCATTAATTAGCAAGAGTCGGTTCTTGAACACTTTGGTCTGCGCACACAACCTGCAAACATCTCTCCACAATATCCATTACATTTAGTCTACACACACAGCCTACAAATCAACAATACTTCCTTGAATCGTATTCATCTCTTTCCTACAATGCACACTATCTACAAATATTACAAACTCTCCCTCTAATCAACATCTATTGTTCTCCATATAAAACTCGACCAAATAGAACAGCACAGAACTCAACCTTCTAAACTAAAGGAAAGTGAACAGGACGGAACCAAACTCATCGAACTGAATCACTAGAAATCCCAGCCCTTTACATTTTTATAGGATCTATTGTTCATATTTACATCCCACACCCACTACTTGAAAGTGGACAATCCTTATAACTAACTCACCAACTCTTCCATCTAACTTTATCAATGCAATTAATTTTCCAAGAAAATTACCAAAATTTTCAGATCCAACCGTTTCAACCTATTCTCTGTCGCAACCATGTTCACACTAGGTTTTTCCTCTTATAACCAAAACTTGTTTAACTTTTACCTAGGGCCAACAATGACCCAATGGTTAAAGTTGACCAAAGTAATAGCATTGGCATGTCTCTCGTAGCAAGAGGTATGGAATTCTTTGGTTGGCTCATCACACTTGGAATATTTTAAAATTAGACTATTAGAGAATTTGAGGGTAGTTATTTTGATGGTCATATTACACCCTCTTCTCATTGATAGTTTACTTATGGTGGCTCATTGCCTGTGAAGATGGGAATTGGAGCCTAATTGTACCAAAAAAAGGTTCCAAGATCGGTGAGGAAGTTGGAAGTGTTTGATTAGAGAGGGAGACTGGAAAGTTGAGGAAGGGTTGAATACCTTTTTATTTTTTAGAAATATTTTCATTTTAATGTATCAAAAGAAAGTGCATGACTAAACTTGCACCAACGGTAGTTGTGAAGGTCAATAGTAAAGGTACACATCAAGATGTAATTTATTTCACAAAACCTATGCACGAAAGGAACTCACCCAACAAGGCTCTCAATTGTGAGACAATGGCATGGTCGAGAAACAGGTTCACAAAGCCTTACACAAGTCAAGTGATCTTCTACTTCATGAAGACCAATAAGTCAAGGGTGACATTTTTTTGGTTCAAAAGGACTACAAATCCTAAAAGAGGCCATTGAGACTAATCCATTGGGAAAGGGTTTGATTAAATCAACACAAAATCAAGTCAAGAAGAGGAAACAAATGAAAAATGTGATTAAGGCACCTTTCTAATAGTTTTTAGGAAAAGGTGGTGACCTTTCCTTAGTCTAAAAGAGTTGTGCAAAGACGACTAAATTATGGAAGGAAGTGGCTAATCTAATCATGAGGATGTGCATTACCATGAGGAGAATGAGATGGTTATATTAGCTACCCATGTAGTTCAAATCAAGAGGGGTCTAATGTGCAAAATCATGGAAGGTTGTTCAAGAGTTTAGAAGCAACAATAAGTTAGCCTAGTGTGAAACACTTGGACAGTTGCACAACCTTCTTAATGGAGTTTGGGTTTCTGCAGTAGCAATAGGTAGTTTTAGTAGTAGTAGATACTTAGATTGTAGTCGTGATATTAAGAGGAAATAATAGCAATAGTGGCATCCAAGGGACATTGTTGACAAAGTTTGGGTAAGATGCTTTGTTCAAAGGAAGTATTAAACAATGACTAATTGTTCAAGTATTCTAGTAGTGATAGTGTGGAGTGATTAGAGAACCCAATCACGAATGGATGCATGAGTCTAGGTAGTAGACTTGGAGGACAACGAATTTTTGAGGATGTTTCCAAGGATGTAAATGACTTTTAGTGGAGGAAGAGATAAGGTCCTGACCTTGAAAGGCTTTGAGTACCTTCGTTCCACAATCACTTTAGTGGTAATTGACCAGCACAGACAAACATGACAAAAGGTTGAATTCTAGATGAGTCAATATTGGAGTGCCTTGGTGTAACATACCCAAAACTGGAAAAAAAATTATTTATTATTTATTATTTATTATTTATTGCAGCAAAAACATTATGTTAATTTGTATTATAAAGTTTATGACCAACATGGTTAAGGATGACTGTAATTTAAGAATTAATTATTTTAATAATTAATAAAAGGAGACACCTATTCCAGGGAGACTGTTAAATGAGTGTTCACTTCCCACTTGGAGGAAGGAGCAGTTGTAGAAGGCTGGTTGACAAGTGGCAGCACTATCATTCACTTTCTAGTTGTTGCAGAAGCATAATCCCTAAAAAAGTGGTCATGTTCCCTGAGAGGGGGAACTGAGATGGGTGGCTCATTAAATTCCAAAAATAACCCTAAGACCTAGGCAATCTTATATAAACCATCAAATTGAGCAGGAGGCCACCACTCATTCTGGTTTCTGAGAGAATGAACTTTGTGATTGTTGCAAACTGAAAAATTTAGGCACACAAAGAATTTGATGAGGGGATCGCTAAAAAAATTTGTTGAGTTAATCATGTTGTTGAGTTTTGAGTTGCAGAAGTTTGCTATTTAGCAGAGATCTCCATCCTAGTGGTGCAGTGAACAAGCTCGGGGGTCCTAAGCAAGTGATTTGGTTGCTTCCAGAAAAGGTTGGGTGAAACAGTCTCCCTTGGGTGTTGGTCCCATTTCTCTGTAATACTTCCAGGTTATAACTCTAATATGTTTACGATGTTGATTATTTATGTTTAAGATAATTATAGGATGTTTGAAATGAATTTATAGTTAAAATTTTCTTGGTTAAAGGATGATTGATTTAGAAATGGAAAAAAATAATTATCCCATTTATTTTTCCTCTCACTGAAGTGATGTACTCTAGTACAGGAGATATGAATTATGTTAAATAGGAATATATGTTGAGCAATAATACAAATTGATGAATAATTGTTACCTACATTCATTAATATGTATTTTACTTTCATACTGTGTATAGTCTACGAACAATTAGAATTTAACATCTTTTTGCTCCAAATCCTTTTAGAACACCTTTAACAGGTTATCAGAAACAATCTTTCTTTTGCAGTAACAGTGTAGAAGTAAAATGCAATGATCTAATTTCATCTCAATTTCTCTGTTTGTATTAATATTTTAAAAGACATTTTGTATTCCCCCCAAATATTTTTGAAACACAACCTAGAATAAACAGAGTTCACCTAAATCATTTTAGTACTAAGTTAATTTATTAATAAAACACCACGTCGAGATCATCAACAAATCTTAGCACTGGTTACAGGCTTCCTATTTTTAACTGGCATTGTCTATGCAATGGTTTTCTATAGAATAAAGGTTTAGGAAGCCTTAGGAATTAACCTTTTCCAAATATTCTCAAACAGTTTCTAGATTTATTTATTTAAACATAACTAAATAAACGGAGTAAGGATCTACAATATAAAAACCGTGAAACCCTACACCTATATAAATAAACATCATTTCATTAAATAAATTGATAAAAGAAGTGGACATAAGTACTTTTCTATATAACCCTTTTCTGCTGTCGGAAGTTTGAACTAATCCCAGGGCTTGTGCTTATAACAATGGAAATGTATAATTATTTTAAACTAAGATTATAACATAGCTAATAAATATTTACAACAGAACAACCTACGGTATTCGTAATAGTTATTATAATTCTTGTTAAAATAAAATATATCATAAGAGCTTTACACATAGAGACCCTATGGTTTGTTTTCAAATAACAACTAATACATCCAACAGTAATATTTGGCTAATCATCCCTAAAGAAATCGATAGAAAATAAAGAGTCTTACGAACTTCTTGTTTCTAAATTACTTTCTTTTAGTAAATACAAAACCTTATAGACCAATTCTTATCATAATTTAAAAGTGTATTAATGACATGTAGTGCGAGTTGTAAACGCTCAGTTTTATCAAGATCAAAAATCCCACAGATTCATACTCTGGATTTTACACAGTTGGTTAGTAACCGATCCATCTTTTTCAGAACCCTTACAGGCGTTCACAGTAATAATAAGTCTGCTAAATTATTGAGAGAAAATAAAACTATAACAGTATGTGCCACAAGATCCCAAAGCAAATGGGTTTTCCTTTTTAAAATAAATCAATAGCCAGAAATTTTACAGTAATGAAACCCTCGTGGTGATCTTCATCTTAACGATTTCAAAACTAAAAACTTCCTCTTTACAGAGTCTCTTCACAATTTGTTCGACATAGTAACCTTTGCAGTTCAGACAATAATAAAACTATGACACGGGCGGATAGCCCAAAACTATGTCATTGAAATAAAAATATTAAAATCTCTATCATACTTTTCAAAAAAAAAACAAAGGAGAAGCGTAACTCCCTCTTAGGATCTTTCGTTAAGCCAACTGAGGACTATATCGTAGAACTTTATCCAAAATCAAAAACATTACAGAAACTCCATATCCTTTAGGATCGTGGTCTATTTACAATGAAAAACGTATCGACTACTTGTCTAAAGTTGTCACTATACTAGTAAATCAACAAAAAATATCATGGGCCTTACAAAATTTTAACCAGTTAAGAAGAGTTCAATCTATCAACCATGAAGAATACCTTAACATCACAACCCTCTCTTTCACAAACATTACCAGAGTAGCGTTAACACCCAATATCAAAAACCAGCTCCAAAGAACCAAATGTTTTCCCCAAGAGCCACGTAGGTTTGATCATGGGCCTTAGTCGTCAGAAGAAGAGAAAACCAAGCTTGGCTGTCAGTCCACACACATTGCAGAATCCGTCCTGCCAACAACCCATTAACCAAAATATTAAAACTTAAATCAAAATATCAGTTAGAAATTTCGCTTGGAAAAATATTTAAAGTAGTTGGTAACCATTTCTTACCTTCGAAGTCCTTCCACGACACACAGTAGTCACCAGCGCAGAGTTTTGCTAACTCTCTTAACAGCTAGTTCAAGCTTGGGTTAGGGTAAACAAAGGCTGACATTGACAGTTGTAGACAGAGGAGAACAGTGCTAAGCAATCAACAACTTTCTATGGAAACGAAGAAAGATTTAAAACCCTTCTAGAATCCCAAAAAAACTACTGGTGTAACCTCCAAGACATCATAAACTTCGTAGGGTTTTTCCTCGCTGTTGATTTTGATAGTGTCTAGTATGATTGGTAGCACATTAAAAACCTGTACACCTCATGCCTCAGTCACATTAACGCCAACCAAGACGCCATCATGAGGTACGCCCAACTCTTTATTATTCATACCTTGGCTCTTCATTTAAGTGGAGTACCCCCTTCCTGAATTTAGATGCCTTCGCTAGGTTTCATTATGGGGTGTAAACCTTGGTTGTGGAACTTTAGACTTGTACAAGAAATATTTATGTTTTTGTTAGGCGTTTAAGCTCTGGTTTCACTTTGATAGAGGATAAACATTTTGTGGTTTGTAAAATGGTTTAAAATTATCAAACTAGAGTAAGTTACTAAACCTCGGTCTAAATTTAAGAGATTACCTTTTGTATTTTAGAACCTCTTGACTATCTCATTTTTTTTGCTGCAATGACGGAGTAACCACATCCACCTGCACATAAGGATAACGTTCGCTCATGCATTAGTCATAAAGACTAAGTAATTCCATGCATTACCCTTGCACAGTTCCAGAGTAAAAACATGCTAAGGGCAAGAACAAAACGTCAGAAAACATACTATCTTATGACTTAAACTATTGACATATGAGTAGATCACAATTTAAAACAAGTAGTAATGTAAATACTTGACAACTACTTACAATAGATACTTGACGAAAGAATTATAAGTAATAACATCTCTGTATTTATAGTATAGTAAATCTAGGCATTATAAATAGTAAATAAAAAAAATATTTTACGTAATTTTGGGGATGTTACATGTGGTATCAGAGCAAGATTCCAATACTAGGCTTGATTGGCTCACTCGCTTATAAGGAAAACAATGTACTAATATTATTATATAATTATTTCTTTTCAGAAATATAAAACATGTTTTGCAAGAAAATGGAGAATGTTGAAGCATCTGTTGAGAAAGATCCTCAACATAAGAACACTGACAACATTTATGTAGATTTGAATAATCCATAATTACTACAAACAGTTAGAGAGTTTAGGGATGAACTTCAAAATGTGAAACAAGATAATCAAAGAATTTTAGAGTTGAATGAATATCTACTAGACAGAATGAATAACCAAGAAAAAGATAAAAGAAGTGCTATTGAAACAGATTCTGAAACAACAACCTATAAGCATAAAGGAAAAAGGGAAAAATAATCTGATAGTGAAACTTCCTCAGAGATTAAACCAAGGTCACGTAGGGAAAGACAAAGATACATAAGTGACGGTAGTGAAGGTGACCGAAAACATAGGAGGAAGAAGTATAAACCCTACGAAGATATTTCTAGATATTTCAAGAAAATAAAACCTCCTATGTTCAATGGGGAAGAGGGGAAAGGAGAAGAAGTTAAAGCTTGAATATCAGGCATGAATAAGTACTTCCAAATTTACAATTACTCTGACAGATTAAAGGCCATAATGGCTATTTATAATTTGACTGGAAAGGCCGACATATGGTGGCAAGATATAAAGAGGGTCAAGAATATGAAAGAGAAGTACTTGACTCAAAGATTCTTTAGAAGTACTTCAAGAGAAATTTTTTGTCTAAACAGTATTACGAGGACAGAGCCAAGGCATTCTATGACTTAAAAATAGGTCCCATGTCCATGAAGGAATTGAGTAGCAAGTTCTTAAGTCTGCTAAGATACGTACCATATATAACATATGAAAATCCAAAGATCCAATGGTTTTTAAGTTGTTTACCTGCTAGTTTCAAAGATAGGGTTGAGTTTGACAATCCGAAAACCTTGGAGGAAGCCATGAGAAAGGGAAAAAAAATTATGAACAGAGAAAGAAAAGGGAGACTCTACCAAATTAGAAGACTAAAAAGACTAGTCAATTTGATTAAAGGAGAAGAGGATTCAAGTCAAACAAGAGTTTTGGAAGTAAGTCCCAGAACTTCACCAAAAACAACTACCGAAAAATTGATTTTAAGAACAAGGTACACCAGAATACAGCAACATCAAAGGGCATGGATTTATCTAACAATTTTGTTAGAAATACTGAACAATGGGAACTTGTCAAATGCTGGGAATTCCAAGGACCACTCTAGGCCAAGTACTGTCCAAACCAGAATGAAAATACGAGCAACATACACACTATACAGGAAGAAGAAACAGTTGGGGATGTGGCCAATAAGATGCACAGGATCAATGCAGCGCTGGAAAACCGACAAGCATATCACCATACTTCTATGGTAGAAGTGCAAGATATAATCCAAAATTTATTTGTTTCCATTTTAATTGATCCAAGAGCTATTCTAATCTATATATCTTCTAGCATAGTCGAAAAGTGTAAATTACCTTTAAAAAAGTTTGATAAATCATGGCTAGTCCAGCTAGCCACATGAACTAAATGAAAGGTAGTAAACAATGTTGAAAGTTGTAACTATATGATGATTCAGTTTGAAACTCAGGTAAAACTAAATGTGTTACCTTTAGGATCTTACAATATTATCATAGGAACAGATTGGCTTGAAAAACACCAAGTAATTTTAAACTGCTTTCAAAAGACTTTTACTTGTTTGAATAAGGAAGGAGAAAGAATTATTGTTATAGGAGTTCTTAGGAATATATCTCTTAGACAAATTTCAGCCTTACATATGAAAAAAGGTTGTAAGGAAGGGATGTAAAGTCTTTGTTGTGCACATTATAAATAATGAACAAGTTAATAAATAAAATAACCAGGATTTGAGGATATCCCGATCTTGCAAGATTTCATGGATGTATTCCCGAAAGAAATTCTAGGGTTGCCTCCTAAACAAGATCTGGACTTCACAATTGAATTAGTACCCAGAGCATTACCTAAATAGAAATCTCCCTGTCGAATGAACATCTTAGAGCTGAATGAACTTAAATTACAATTGCAAGAGTTAATAGATAAACATTACATAAGACCTAATGTATCCCCTTGGGGAGCACCGGTCCTTTTTGTTAAAAAAAAAGATGGTACTCTACGTCTATGCATGCCAACTTAATAAAAACATTAAATATCCTCTGCCCCGCATTGATGATCTATTTGATCAGATACGTGGAGCGACGATATTCTCGAAAATCGACTTAAGGTCTAGTTATCACCAAGTTATAATTAAGGATAAAGACATCTTTAAAACTGCTTTCCGGACAAGATACGAGCATTATGAATTCGTGGTTATGCCCTTCGCGCTAATCAATGCGCCGACAACTTTTATGTGCTTAATGAACAGTGTTTTAAGTAAGTATTTAGACAAATTTGTATCCGTCTTTATAGACAACATATTAATTTATTCTAAGACAAAAGAAGAGCATGATGAACACCTAAAAATAATCCTACAAGTGTTAAGAGAACATCAGTTATACGCTAAGTTCATCAAATGTAATTTTTATCAAGATAAAATACAATACTTGGGACACGTGATATCCGAGGAAGGGATATCAGTGGACCCGGATAAAATAAAAGCTATTATCGATTGGCCTATTCCTAAGGATGTAACTGATGTACGTTCCTTTATGGGGATAACAGGTTACTACAGAAAATTCATTGAAGGATTTCCAAGGATTGCAAAACCTATAACTTCATTACATAAAAAGGGTAAGAAATTTGTTTGGGATCGAAAATGTGAAGACATTTTTAATAAACTAAAAGAATTATTAACTACTGCACTCTTCCTAAAAATAGCAGACCCAAACAAAGACTTCGTCGTATGCACTAATGCATGCAACGAAGGCTTGGGCGGGGTGCTTCCTTGAGAAGCTCATGCAATTGCATATGAATCGAGAAAATTAAAGGCTCATGAAAATAATTATACAACATATGATTTAGAATTGGAAGCAATATTCCATGTTTTAAAAATGTGGCGTCATCACTTAATAGGTAAAATATTTCTGCTAATGTCTCATAATATAAGTCTTAAATATCTATTTGATCAGCAAAATATGAACACAAGGCAGGCTAGATGGCTATCTTTCCTTAGCGAATATGATTTTGAGATCAAACATATTAAAAGGAAAGAAAACAAAGTGGTTGATGCCTTGAGCAGAAATGTTGTAACAAGTTTTGTGGCTACCATTAGTAGTTATAAAACTGATTTGGAAGATAAATTGGAAGAAGCTATAAAGCGGGACCCAGAATATCAGAATTTAAAAGAAAAGATAACTCAGAATACATTTCAAAATGTAATTACAGATTACAGTTTAATGAACACGGTTTAATATTGTTTAAAAACAGACTATGTGTACCAAATATATATGAAGTTAAGCTTCTGATTTTGAATGAAATTCATAAAAGTCCTTATTCTGGACATCCAGGGTATCAGAAAATGATAACTATGTTAAGAAAATAGTACTTTTGGCCTAACATGAAGAATGAGGTTGCTGAATTTTTAGCTAGGTGTATTGAGTGTCATCAAGTTAAGGATGAACATCAACACCCAGTAGGCCTCCTACAGCCATTACCCATACCAAATTGGAAGTGGGAAGTCATCAGTCTTGACTTTGTAACTGGTTTACCTAAAAGCCAAAAACAGAATGATTCCATTACGGTGGTTGTAGATAAGTTAAGTAAAGCAACACACTTTATTCCTGTTAAAAAAAATCATACAACTGCTAATATTGCTAATATTTTTATGAAAGAAATCTTTCATCTGCATGGAATTCCAAAGGTAATTATTTCTGACCGAGATCCTAAGTTTACTGCTAATTTTTGGAAAAGCTTATTTAAAGGATTAGACACTAATTTAAATTTAAATACTGCTCATCATCCGCAAATGGATGGAAAAATAGAAAGAGTTAATCAGGTATTAGACGATATGTTGCGAATGTATGTTTGGGATTATCCCAAGAAGTGGGAAGACTATTTGCACTTAGTTGAATTTGCTTACAATAACCATTATCAGCCGTCGGCAAAGCTTAGTCCTTTTAAAATATTATATGGTAGAAAGTGTAACACTTCAATTACATGGATTAATCCAGTAGATCGATTGATGTTAGGACCTGACATGTTAAAAGCATTGGAACTAATAGTGAAACGGGTACAAGGCAACTTGAAAAATGCTCAAGACAGGCAAAAGAGTCATGACAATCTTAAAAGAACTCCGAAGGAATTCCAAGTTGGTGAGCATGTGTTTGTTAAAGTTGAACCAAGAAAGAGCTCCTTTAAATTAGGGAGTTGTGCTAAACTAGCACCCAAGTATTACGGACCCTTCAAGATATTGGCAAGAGTGGGTTTGGTGGCTTATCAACTAGCGTTACCACCTAAGCTTAGGGTACACAATGTTTTTTGCATTTCTATTTTGAAAAAGTATATACATGATGTTATTCATGTGATTGACTAGAATTTGATTCAGGTAGAACTAGAAGGAGATTTTTCAGTGGAATCGAATTGTATTATCGATAGGAGGTAAATTTTTCTCAAGAATCGCACCATTGGACAGGTAAAGGTGCAGTGGAAACAGCTCAGTCCAGATGAAGCAACTTGGGAGCTGGAGAGCAATATGCGGGTGGCATATCCAGCTCTGTTCAAAGAAGAGTCAGAATAACTTAAGCAACATCGAGGATGATGTTGATCTTAAGGGGGGGTGTTTGTAACATACCCAAAACTGGAAAAACAAAAAAATGTATTTATTGTTTATTTCGGCAAAAACATTATGTTAATTTTTATTATAAAGTTTATGACCAAGTGGATCAAGGATGACTGTAATTGAAAATTATATATTTTAATAATTAATAAAAGGAGACACCTATTCAAGGGAGACTATTAAATGAGTGTTCACTACCCACTAGGAGGAAGGAGTAGTTGTAGAAGGTTGGTTGACAAGTGGCAGCACTCGCATTCACTTTCTAGTTGTTGCAAGAGCATAATCCCTAAAAAAATGGTCATGTTCCTTGAGAGGGGGAACTGAGCTCCACGTGGCTCATTAAATTTCAAAACTAACCCTAAGACCTAGGAAATCTTATATAAACCATCAAATTGAGCAGGAGGCTCACCACTCGTTATGATTTCTGAGAGAATGAACTTTGTGATTGTTGCAAGCTAAAATGTCAGGCACACAAAGAATTTGATGGGGGGATAGCTAAAGTGTTTTGCTGAGTTAAGTATGTTGTTGAGTGTTGAGTTGCAGAAGTCTGCTCTCTAGCAGTGATCTCCATCCTAGTGGTGCAGTGAACAAGCTCAAGGTTCCTAAGCAAGTGATTTGGCTTCTTCAAAAAAAGGTTGGGTGGAATAGTCTCCCTTGGGTGTTGGTCCCATTTCTTTATAATAATTCTAGGTTCTAACTTTAATATTTTTATGATATTGATTATTTATGTTTAAGAGAATTACAGGATGTTTGAAATGAATTTATAATTAAAATTTTCTTGGTTAAAGGCTGATTGATTTAGAAATGGAAAAAAATAATTATCCCCTGTATTTTTCCTCCCACCGAAGTGACATACTCTAGTGTAGGAGATATGAATTATGTTAAATAAGAAGATATGTTGAGAAATAGTACACATTGATGAATAATTGTTACTTACATTCATTAATATGTATTTTACTTTCATAATGTGTATAGCCTATGAACAGTTAGAATTTAACAGTTTTTTCCTCCAACGCCTTTTAGAACACCTTTAAAAGGTTATCAGAAACAATCTTTCATACAAGTTAAAATGGATTGCATAGAAGTTAAAATAGATTGCAGAGTCCTTTCTTTTATACAATTTAGTTACTTACTATCCTCTAACATCTTAGTAATACAATGATCTAAGTTCATCTCAATTTCTCTATTTGTATTAATATTTTGTATTAATATTTTAAAAGACCTTTTGTTTTCCCACCAAATATTTTTGAAACACAACCTAGAATAACCAAAGTTCACCTAAATCATTTTAGTACTAAGTTAATTTATTAATAAAACACCATGTTGAGATCATCAACAAATCTTAGCACTAGTTACATGCTTTCAATTTTTAACTGGCATTGTCTCTGCAGTGGTTATCTACATAATAAAGGTTCAAGAAGCCTTAGGGCTTAACCTTTTCCAAATATTCTTAAACATTTTCTAGATTTATTTATTTAAACATAAGCTCTATAGTAAAACCCTAGACCTATATAACTAAACATCATTTCATTAAAGAAATTGATAAAAGAATTGGACATAAGTAATTTTCTATCTAACCTTTTTCTGTTGTTGGAAGTTTGAACTAATCCTAGGCCTTGTTCTTATAACAATAGCAATGTATAATTATTTTAAACTAAGATTATATCATAGCTAAAAAATATTTACAACAGAACGACCTACATATTCGTAATAGTTGTTATAATTCTTGTTAAAATAAAATATATAATAAGAGCTTTACAAAGAGAAACCCTACGGTCTGTTTTCAAATAACAACTAATACATCCAACGGTAAGATTTGGTTAATCATCGCCAAAGAAATCGACAAAAAATAAAGAGTCTTACGACCTTGTTGTTTGTAAATTAATTTATTTTACTAAATACAAAACCTTATAAACCAATTCTTATCATAATTTAAAACTGTATTAATGACATGTAGTGTGAGTTGTAAACCCTCAATTTTATCAAGATCGAAAATCCCACATATTCATACTCTGGATTTTACACAGTTGGGTTACGGTTAGTAACCGAGCCATTTTTTTCAGAACCCTTATGGGCGTTCACAGTAACAATAAGTCTTCTAAATTATTGAGAGAAAATAAAACTATAACAGTATGCGCCACAAGATCCCACAACAAATGGGTTTTCTTTTTTAAAAGAAATCAATATCCAGAACTTTTATAGTAACGAAACCCTCGTGGTGATCTTCGTCTTAACGAGTTCAAAACTAAAACCTTCCTCTTTACAGATTCTCTTCACAGTTTGTTTGACATAGTAACCTTTGCAGTTCAGACAATAATAAAACTATGACAGGGGCGGATAGCAAAAAAACTATGTCATTGAAATAAAAATATCAAAATCTCTAGCATAATTTTCAAAAAAAAAACAAAGGAGAAGCATAAATCCCTCTTAGGATCTTTCGTTAATCCAACTGAGGACTGTATCGTAGAACTTTATCTAGAATCAACAACATTACAGAAACTCCATATCCTTCAGGATCGTGGTCTAGTTACAACGAAAAACATATTGACTACTTGTCTAAAGTTGTCACTATACTAGTAAATCAACAAAAAATCTCACAGGACTTACAAAAGTTTAACCAGTCAAGAAGATTTCATTCTATCAACCGTGAAGAATACCTTAACATTACAACCCTCTCTTTCACGAACATTACCAGTGTAGGGTTAAGACCCAACATCAAAAACCAGCTCCAAAGAACCGGATGTTTTCCCCAAGATCCACGTAGGTTTGATCATGGACCTTACCGGTCAGAAGAAGAGCAAACCAAGCTTGACTGTCAGTCCACACAAGTTGCAGATTTCGTCCTGCCAACAACCTGTTAACCAAAAGATTAAAACGTAAATCAAATTCTCAGTTAGAGAGTTCACTTGGAAAAATATTTAAAGCAGTTGGTAACCATTTCTTACCTTCGAAGTCCTTCCATGACACACAGTAGTCACCAACGCAGAGTTTTGTTAACTCTTTTAACAGCTGGTTCAAGCTTGGGTTAGGGTAGACAAAAGTCGAGGTTGACAGTTGCAGATAGAGGAGAACAGTGCTAAGCAACCGATAACTTTCTATGGAGACGAATAAAGATTTGAAACCCTTCCATAATCCCAAAAGAAAGACTCTTGTAACCTCCAAGACATTATAAACTCCGTAGGGTTTTGCCTCGCTGTTGATTTCGACAGTGTCTAGTATGATTGGTAGCACATTAAAAACCTGTACACCTCCTACCTCATTCACATTAACGCCAACTAGGACGCCATCATGAGGTACGACCAACTCTTTACTATTCATACCTTGGCTCTTCATTTAAGTGGCGTATCCCCTTCCTTAAGTTAGATGCCTTCGTTAAGTTTCATTGTGGGGTGTAAACCTTGGTTGTGGAACTTTGGACCTGTACAAGAAATATTTATGTTTTTGTTAGGCGTTTAAGCTTTGGTTTCACCTTAATAGAGGATAAACATTTTGTGGTTTGTAAAATGGTTTAAAATTATCAAACTAGAGTAAGTTACTAAACCTTGGTCTAAATTTAAGAGCTTACCTTTTGTCTTCTAAATTTAAGAGATTACCTTTTGTCTTTTAGAACCTCTTGACTATCTCATTTATGTTGCTGCAATGACAGAGTAACCACGTCCACCGACACATAAGGATAACGGTCGCACATGCATTAGTCATAAAGACCAAAGTAAGGGCAAGAGTTACCCTTGCCTAGTTCCAAATTAAAAACATGCTAAGGGCAACAAAAAAATGTCTGAAAAGAGACTATCTTATGACTTAAACTATTGACATATCAATCGATCACAATTTAAAACAAGTAAGTAGTAATGTAAATAATTGACCAGTACTTACAGTAAATACTTGATGAAAGAATTATAAGTACTAACATCTCTATATTTATAGTATAGTAAATCTGGGCATTATAAACAATAAATAAATAAATAAAATTACATAATTTAGGGGATGTTACACTTGGCCCATTGAAAAGGCACATCAAAGACATGTTAGGTGACCTTGCACATAGGTTGGGCACATAAAAGGAATTAGCAACTCACATTAGTTAGTCAAACCAAGAGAAGATTGGAAAGGAACTTGGTGAGGCAAAGAATATGCTCACAATAAACCTCATCCATAGGAAGGTGCTATGCATGATAGACAAAGTGGAAAGAAGCATCGATTGGCTTATATTATACTTGTGCACCCTCATATGGGTGCACTTAGTTGGGCACATATTTGTTGTGTAGACTAACTTGGGTGGACTTGTTTAGGTGCACATCAACAAGGAGCACTTAGGCGTACATCATATGAATGGAAGTTGGCTTGGTGCACTTGTTGGGTGCACCTTCTAGGCACAACTGGGCATAAGATAACTGGTCGACATGATTGGATGCACTTTTTTGATGCACTTGGGCATAGCTTGTCAGATGCACTTCTGGGGCACTTAGGTGAACCTTATTTGGCACACTTCCAGAGGCACTTGGATTAACAGCATTAGAAGCATTACTTGGAACACTTGGACATTAGTCACAACCCTTGGATGTTGATATCACATGGCACAACATCCATGACAACATTGGAGACAAATGTCAATGGACAAGTCATGCGGGCATAGTTAAGTTTGATGCGAACACTTGGGTCCATCTGAGGAGCAAAGGGATTGCAAGAGTTTGGAAACACTAATAAATATAGTGGACACCTCAAAGTTGCTAAGGCCTCATCATCATCTTTGGCAAGTCATTCATTCACACAAGTTCAAAGTGAGATCTACAATTGTGCTAATTTTTGGGTTTGGCACGATAAGGTGAATTTGCACCGATTATGTGAAAAGGAAGAGGTCAAAAGGACCTATAGGAGGCAAGCTTCTTGTGATTTCTTCAAGGGTTGGATTGTGCCAGTTTGTTGTGCATTAGAAGGAGGTTATTTTGTCTTGGATTCATTGTGCTTTTGTAAAAAGAGTGGCAGGCAGGAGGTCGCTCTCCCTTGTTGTATATTGAAAACATTCTTCTTATAAGTAAAATTCAAAGCATTTTCCTTTGGTGTCATGTGTACATGTGCATGTGTATTATGGTTGCTTTATTGGGATGAATGTTATTGTATTTCTTGCAATGATTTATGTTGGTTAACTATTGACATTGGCTAAGTGAAGTATTAGCTAAGTGATGAATATTCTTAAGTATATGTATTGTTGGGATGCTTTAAAGGTTGCATTTTGATGCATGCCTAATTGTTGAATGAACTTGGTTAGTAGGACTTGCTTGTATTTAGTAGATTGTAGTCTAACCATGTCCCTAACAGGAATGGACCCTGGGTGGAGAGGATAACATTTCACCCCACAACCAAAGGAGCTACACCCATGTGACAACCTAATTATACAATTATACAATATTAACTTCTATTCCATGAATCCAAAACTATATTCTTATTAGATTTTAGCCCAAAAATATTGATTTCCCTCCCATTATTATGAAATGTTGAAACCTAACAAATTAATCATGCATTGAAATTATCATGTTACCAAAAAAAAATCCTTTCACCCAACTAACAAACAAAATATATACATCAATTTAATATCTCATAGCAAAATATATACATCAATTTAATATCTCATAACAAAATATATACATCAATTTAACCTTTCTTTAAAATATAGTATTAATTTAAATTCTTAAATATCATTATAACACCAAACAATTTCAACATCCCCAAAATAATCTAATAATCAAAATAATATATATATATACATCAATTTAATATCTCACTAACAAAATATAATATATACATCAATTTAATTTAAACTCTTAAATAGCATTATAACACCAAACAATTTCAACGTCACCAAAATAATCTAATAAACTTTAAATTATTAAGTATCAGTATAACACCAAACAATTTCAAGATCACCAAAAATAATAATAATGATCTAATAAACCAATAAACTTTAAATTATTAAGTATCATTGTAACACCAAACAATTTCAACATCACCAAAAATAATCTGGTCAACTATTTATTCGGTGGCATTAATGCCTTTGCGTACAAGTTGTTTTATTTACAACACAGCAGACCTAACTTCACACTAAATAATACATCTATAGATCTATCCACAGAATATGATGGAACATAGTCCACGGCACATACTACCTAACTGTAGTTAAGAAGACATACGTCCACAAAATAACGATGGAACACAGTCCACGACATCCACTAACTGTTCACAAGGAACTCTCATCTTTTAGAATTTGTTCTTGTGAATCCCACTGGTCCACGGAAGCTCGAAAACTAAATATTGATACGGCTGGAACTTGAATTTGACCCATCAACTAAAAGTTGATAATAGAGACGCATGGCTTTGGATAATATAGAAGGCAAGCAATAATAGAGTTAGAGTATTAGTGACAGTATTAGTAAAATTATTTAGAATGGGGGCATGAAGTGTGTAGGGGAACGAAACGCATATGCTTCACGTTATAAAGCAAATGCAAATAGAATTCAAATTCTGTTGCTCCAAAAATACAAATCTTATCCAGGAATATTGAGCCAGAGAACTGAGATTTTATCCAATTTGAGTTAATTGACTTGACTCAGGTCAAGCTGAGGAATTGGGTAAGCTCAGGAGTTGGGATATTTAAATTTGTGTTGAACATTAGAATGCAGTGATATAGAATTTTAGTGGGATCTTGAAGAAAAATAGAAGCAGATGGAGTAATTCTATGTTGGGCAGACCCAATTCTAAGGAGAAATATCATAATTACAAGCTCTCTAGTTTTCAACAATCTTTGAGAGCTCTGAAATCATGGAAGAATTTAATGAGGAGGATGTATGGGGTGGTGTTAATGATACAGAGGCCAAGCAGGTTGGTTTACAGGACAATGGTTGGAATGGTGCTGCAGTGTGCAGATCAATGGGAATTAAGGAAGGCAATAGTAACAATAGCAGGAGATCAGTGAAGATTCCTTGGAAGGAATCATGCCATGAAGAGAATAATAGGAGGAGAATTAGGTATCAGTCTTCTGCACCTGTGAATATCTATAACTGGTCTGAGATAGTATGGAAGGAGAAGAAGAACGACCATTACTGGAGGAGAAGTCATGATATAGTTGATGATAAAAATGATGATGAAGATGATTCTGAGAGGATTCCACCCCATGAACTCATTGCCAGGCAGCTTGCCCAGAGTGAAATATATTCATTTTCTGTTTATGAAGGCGTTGGAAGGACTCTTAAAGGCAGAGATCTCAGCCGGGTACGAAATGCAGTCTGGACTAGGACTGGTTTTATTGAATGAAAATCCAATATTGTCTTATATGTATTCCGAACTACTAAACTTACACAGAATTTCTCGATTCATGTGTGTTAGCATCATGGATCAGTCTGCAATAGAAATCAATAAAAGTACATAACGCCTATGTCCGAGTTCAATTGATTTGTCTGTCCAGATTCAATTTTTTGTTTTGAAAATATAAGCATGGTGAGCATATTGATAAGTAGTCTAAAAGGTTAATATTGGAAAAATATAAAAGATTTAATTTTTAATCTAAATTGCAATAATGATATTATTAATAATGAAATAATCAGGTTGACCAGCATAGATCCATTTAAAAATTGATTTAGTAAGCAGTGAGAGCACCAAATATCTCAACGTGTAAACCATTTTTTAGTTTATTTAATTTTTGTTTTATATATATGCAATTCTAAATCATTTAAATTTAAGTTAAGATGACAAGTTATTTTTAATAATATTTTATTATTTTTTATAAAGACCATTTTTTAGTTTATTTAATTTTTGTTTTATATATATGCAATTCTAAATAATTTAAATTTAAGTTAAGATGACAAGTTATTTTTAATAATATTTTATTATTTTTTATAAAGACATGTTAACTTTAAAATGAGCACTGAAGGAGTTACACATCTCTTCCCTATGTAGAATGCACCTCTTCCGTGCAATAATTTAAGATAGATAAAGAAAAATAAATAAGAAAGTGTATTCCCAAGATTTATTTCATGATAGTTATTCAAAATTAAAAATAAATATATATAAAATGTGTATGCTCTTGATGTTCATAAACAATATAAATAATAGCTTATACTAATTTATAAGGTACATAATTTAAGTTAAATGGTTTACCTTAATTTAGGTACATATTTTAAGTTAAATAGCTTAAATATATTTTTTTTAATAAAATAATTAAATATTTAAACCATAAGTTAAATAACTTATAGCAATTATAAGGTATATATATTAATTTATAAAGTATATTATTTTTTAATAAAATAATTAAATATTTTGATTTTTATGAAAAATTTTAATTAAATTAAACAATTTAATCAATTTAATTTACCTATAATAATTTTAAAAAACAATTATAAAATATATCCCCAACAAGTTAATGTGTTTCTCTTCCTATTTTATTTTGTAATTAATTAAATAGTTTAAACATAAAATGTATCATAGATCTATCTTGCAATAAACTCGATGGAAAAAAAAATCACAAATGTATATAATATGAATATCTTTTTTCCATCAAAAAAAATATAATATGAATGGCTCTCACAACAAATAGATCATAGAAAAACTGTTGTCTAAAAATGTATTTATGAGAGCAATTTTTTTTATGGTTTCTTAACTTTGAATCCTGGAAACACCACATCTTAGGAGTTTTGATTTCAAAATTTATCATTTGAAGTGTTGTAAATAGGTAGTTGATGGTTAAGTTAATAAAGTTTTGATTGTTTTTTATTCTTAATAAAAATTTCATGAGATCACAGCAATTTAATTATGTAATAATAATTATCTTATAAAATTAGTTGATATAAAATGTTAATTTTTAAATTAATATAAATTTTTTTATTTTTCAATTATTTAAATAATTTTAGAATATCATAAAAAATTTAAAATAAAGTTTAATAGACATAAAACTTAAATTAAATCATGGTAAAATCCATTTGTGCGGCAAGTTTAGCTTTATATTACAAGTTTAGCTTAGTTCAATGGGATCTCTTTTCTGGTAGCAATGAAGAATAGGGAGTCTTATGACTACAAATACTAAAAGCCATAAATCATTGGTTTTTCTTTTTTCTCCAAATAAAAGTCCATGTTATCCTTAAAAAATATGGTTCATTTAATTTAAGTCATATAAGGATGTAAAAGAAATCCAAATTAGAGGTCAATTTATACTATAAGTTGATTGAGTTCTAAGAGTTTACACAATGATATCATGAAATTTTTAGTTGGGCAGTTGTCTCCCAAAGTAGAAGTGTAAATGGTGCATCCTGGTTATGTTTATCTTATCCCAAATACATAGAGTAAGAGTAGAACACAACCTATAATCTCTCTTTAGATTAATTTTCCACCATTACTCATGTAAGCTAATTCCAATCGAATGACCTACTACTCAGTATTTGGCAGAGACACGCCATTGACTGCACTATCATATGAAATTTGATTATTTAAGAAATAGGTTCTGGAGGTTAAGCACATCGATCTTTGTAGTGATGAAAACTACACTTACAAATTTTTTTACAAGAAGTCAAGCTATACTACCAAATGATGGGATATTTAAGTTTGGACTGCCACTGCAAATCTGGAATTGGGTAACAATCCTTTCTTGGCTGGACTCTTTTCTCTCCTATATCTATAGACAACTGCTTATGAAATGCCTCCTAATAGGACATGCTAGAGTACAGCCTGTGGTTTTGAAACCTAGATCTGTGATCTTTGTGGATTTTTTAAATGGAGGCCTTATAATTCTTGAACACAAACTTGGGATTCTGCATGTCGGCCTTAATTAATAATCCTAACACATTCCTGCTTTAAACTTCTGCCTAGCATGTTTACCAAACACACAGTGCTTGCAGAAATTAAATTTCAGAAATTTTATACTAGAGAATAACTTATGATCCATAAGTACCTTCAGTCCCTTCTTGCTCATATGTCCCAAGCGTTGGTGCCATAGATGATCAGGGTCACTTGCAACTTCAGACACAACCGCCACTTGACTTATCTCAAAACACCCTTCTAGTTTGTATAGGTTCCCGATCCTTATTGCTTTCATGACCATTAAGATGCCCTTGGACACCTTCATAACTCACCTCAAACTACAAACTTGTAACCATCAGCATCTAGAACTCCCATAGATATCAAATTTTTTCCTAGTTTAGGAACATGCCTCACCTCAGTCAATGTTTTCACAGTACCATCATACATTCTGATTTTAATGCTTTTGATTCCGAGAATTTTACAGGAAATATCATTTCCCATATAAACAACCCCTTCATCAATTGATTTATATGATGGAAACTAAATTTTGTGAAGACACATATGGCGAGAGGCACTGGAATCCAATAGCCAATTATTTTGATGTTGGTGGACATTGGAAATAGATAGTACCTCATCAACCATTTTTGGACTTGCTTCTGCTACATTTTCTTCCTTCGTGGAATGATCTTGGGATGAATCCTCCTTAGATCATTTTCTCTTCCAATAATGTTTCTTTAGATTACCTGATTTGTTGCAAAACTAGCACCTAAGCTTCACCTTCTTTACTTTTGACTTTGACCTGGATGTGCGTCTCGAACTCTACACTAGTTCACTTGATCGACCTCTAGTCACTACTGCTACTCATGAAGAAGTTTCTTGATTATTCTTCCTTCGTTTATTTTCTAATAAAAAGGCTCCAACAACAATGTCATAATCAAAGGATTCTAGATCACTAAATGACATAGAGTTAATACGAAGATCCCATGAATCAGGCAGCATACACGGCAAGTCTATTTCCTTATCTTCATCATCAAGCTTCGCATCCACACTAGTTAATTGACAAAACAGATCATTGAAGGTATTCAGATGATCATGGATCTTTGAACTATTAGCCATTCTCAGGGTATATAGTTTCCTCTTCAGAAATATTTTGTTGCTCAGGGACTTGGTCATACACAAGCTTTCCAATTTAACCCATAAGCCTGTTGTTGAAACTTCTTCAACAATGTTAAACAAGACATCATCTGTTAAACACAACCGAATGGTACTGAGGTATTTCCAATCCAGATACTCCCAGTCTTCATTCAACATCTCCGCTAGCCTTTTTTATTTTCGCAGCAAGGCTTTATCCCTTGTTGCACAAGCAGATATTTCATCTTGAGTTTCCATAACTCAAAATTGATCTTCTCTTTGAACTTCTCCACCTCAAACTTCACACTATGTACCTTGGCTGTCACATGCCCCAATTTGCAAAAACATTTTATGTTTTAAGAAACATTATGTTACATTTTATATTAAAGTTTGTAATTAATAACTGGGTTCAAGGATAATTTAATGTAATTGCTGAATATTTTATTAATAAATAAATGAAAGATGAGACAACAGGTTAGGGAAGCTATTAAATGAGTGTTTTACTGGTCACTTGATGGAGAAGGTTGGGTTAAGAGCATATTGACACTTGGCAACATCCTCAAACTACTTCTAGCTGTTGCAGGTGGCAACTTCCCTATTTTTGTGGTCATGTTCCCCAAGAAAGTGGAACAAGAGCAGGTGGCTCATTAAGTAAAAACTGACCCAAAAGACCTAGGCATGCTAAGAAAACTTCCCATTGAAGACAGCTGAGGCTGCTCATTCTGGATTGGTGATCATTCTAAGTGAATGAAGTGCACAAGAGAATTCGATGGAGGGGACTAGCTGAAGTAAGTTTGAGTGGAAAAGTGCTGAAGACCTGAACAAGTGTAGCTATTCTAAGCTGAGTTCATACTTCTATAGGCATAACTTATTTTCTTCTGAACACTCAGTGGAGTTGTAGAGGATTCCTAGACTACATCTCTCACTCGGTACCTCTACTAGGTGGACGAGGAGACAAGCTCGGGGGTCCTGAGAATTGCAGTCCAGCTCTTCTCCATGAGTTGGTTGGGAGGAAAAGGTTCCTTAAGTTGTTGTCACCTCATCTATACTTCTAGGTTTTACTTGTTTATTTCAGTTATCTATGTATTTACTGTTATCTGGAAAGTTTAAGATTTGTCAATGATATGGTATACTTATTATGTTCTTAATTTGTGTTAGGGTTAGTCAGGAGAAATGTTTATACTGTGAATGTTAGTAAGTTCTGAACTAGATAGATAAGTGTAAATGAGTAGAAGGAATTTCTGATTAAATTGATAGATAGAAAGAAAATACCTAAATTGTATTTTTCAACACCTTTATTAAGGTAGTACTCTAGTACAGTAGGTTAGTTTATTTTCAAATAAAGAATTCGAATGAAGTATGTATGCATATGAAATTGTTATTTCCTACAGGATCCTTTGTATAAATTGTTGTGTGTTTTCTTTTATACTTTTCATTTAGTTAGAAGTATTTAAACAAATTAAATAGAGACAGATAGGAAAGAGCTAAGGTATTACACACTAGTCTGTGTAACAATTTACACAGTAAATCCCAAATTTATAGTATAAATCTAATATGTTAATCATAAACAGATAATATAGAAATAGGAAACTATTAAGATTGAGTTTAACTTAACAAAAACAGTATACAAGGTTAAAAATTTACCCAATTAGTTCATTTAAGTGAAAATGCAAACTAGGGTTGATAGAAAAATGAAATACTAGCTCTGTAGATATTTCAAGAAGAATTAGGGTTGTAAAATAACTTATGTAAAAGAACTCTTATTTTCATAATTAAATAAATTCAAAATCTATCAATAAAAATCAACATTTTAACCCACTGTAGCAGACCTCAGTGAAACCGAGGCTTACTAGGAAATCGATTTGGTGGAGTCTCTTCTCCTTACGATTTCAAACCTCGGGAAAACCTTTTTAGTACATACTACAAAGGTGTAAACACAAAAGCAAGAGGTTAGAACTATTCTGATACTAAAAAAAAGAAAACTAATTCGAATAATGCATTAATGCTAAATTAGAAACCACTTATACTATGAAACAAGAACTTTATACTAAGAACGAGAACTCTAGCCATACAAATGATGTTTTTTACATAAAAAACACCAAAAACACCCTCCAAATAGAAAAGTGTTGATACCAGTATACATGTTTTTTTTTTTCGGAGTAAAAAATAGAGCCATGGCCTAAACATCCCATAATGTTGTTTACCAAAACTTTAAAATCAACCCCTAAATTGGAAATAGATTTTTTTCGTCAAGAGATAAATTACAACTTTTTAAAAACTTGCATATTAAACAAAAATTAAATATTCCATCAATATTTCACCACTCTAACCATATAAAATCAAAGAAATTATGATGCGATTCATAATGAATCATATATTATACCATACAAAAATAAATGATTCATGTATAAATATTAAAAAACTCCTTTAGAGTTTGAATTGCAAACATCATACTAATAAAAACATCTAAAATGTTCCATGTGAAATTATTCAAATTCATCCATGGATTGTAACACTCCGTTGAATCTATATTTTCTTCAGAGGAAGGTCTCTATATAATTTATAATAAAAAAACCCTAATCCCCTAATACACTCCACACATTCTTTTTATTCCTCCTAATCATGATCTTTTGCAATTGTATCCCATTCTTCATAAGAAGTCAGGTGAGACATATAATCACATTAAAAAAAATATTTGGTACAATTATAATTGTCTCTGTCTACAATTTTTTATCGAAATGGCATCCCATATAAGTCTTAGGACATGCGAGTTCTTGTTTCTTTTCTGTAAAGTTATATCATTTAATAAGGTCCCTAACCATTATACCACATGCTTCATTGTATTTCTATATTTAAAGAATTCTTATAGTAAATGGTATGCAAGTAAAACTATTAATTGAAAATGTTTTTGTGGTTTGAAGGTCGGTTATTTTCCCATATGAAATTTACAGTTTTGTTGATGCGAAATGGATCACATAAGATCACAAGAAATCCATTGCAAGAATTGAAGCCAACCAAGGCTATTGATGATCATGAGATAAAAACATGGCTAGCTTTAGGGATCAAGTCCAAAAAAAAGGGGGTGGAAAGAAAAAGAAATGTCATTTCACTTTAGCACAATATATTTACCTATGTAATGTTATAGTTAGTTTGTTTATGTCTCAAATTGTAGCATCAAAAAATACTTATTATTTTATTTGTTATAGAAAAAAAGAATGATCAAATTTTTTTAGCAAATGACACTAGAAATAGAGTTGCTAGTATACATACATCCCAAAGTTGATAGGAAGAAGCTTACTAGAGTCGAAAGTAAGTTACATAATTCCATTTGAAAAGAAGTTTGTATTTTAATAATATCATATAATTGTCAAATTGATTATGGATGTCAAATTAGTTTCATATTAATTACAATTGTATTTATATAATGTCTAATTGGCATCCATATCTTATTAATTACATCTATATCAATTTGACATCTATATCATATTAATTACATTCATATCATATATTTGACAAATTTATGATATTATTAATTACATCCATATTCGTAATTATTTGATCTTATTACACTAATAAAACTCTCTTTAACCAATGTGATTCTCTCCTCTAATAAGGTAAGTATTCAATTTAATCACCATTAGGAAAAGACTAGTGTATTTAACCTTTTGAGCATACTTGAAATTTAACATGGGAAATGCTAGCTTCTCATATAAAACGCGTTAGCATATATGCATTACCTTTAAATCAATGAATATAATAATGTATATGGCTTTCCTTTCACCATAAGACTATAATGAATAGGGATTTCCTTTATAATGAATATAAAAATAGTCTTGTGATATCCATAAGCTTATTTTGGATTTTATTTTTTTAACACTTATCCTACTCACCCATTTTATATTTTCAACATTTAATTACATCCATATTTTATATAACTATGGAACTAAATTCACCACATTCAAATAGGGAAAACGTAAATCCATTCATTGCAAACACTGCCATGGGTCGTGTTCTAGGTTCAGATAGTCATGATTGCCTCCATACCTTCTTTCCTTTTGATAAATGGGATGAAGGGTGGTGCTTTGGAAGTAGCCTTGGGATTAGAAATAGTATGGTTACCTTGTGAAGTCGAAAGACTTTGCTTTTTTGTTGATTTACCAATAGACTATGTTTGGAAAGAACCGACAATGCCATTGGCAGGTGACTCTATAGAAGGTATCGAAGAATCTGAGGTAAGGCGAGGAGCATTCAGAAATAAATCATACAAAGTTCCAGACTAGGAATAAACCCAGTCTAGGTACTGTGCATGACTAATAGCTTTCTCTTCAGTTACCACACCTCCCATAGCGACATCTCTAGCAATAGGTGGAAGTATAAATTTAGTGAACCAATCAGCCAATAATTGATCGAGAATAGGAGATTTCATTATCCTACATTATCATCTCCACTCATATTTTACATTATCATCTCCACTCATAAATATGATCAGATATCTGAGTAGAAGTGGACTCACAAAGTGAAGTCAAAAGGTATCTACTCGTTTGAGGTGGTGGGGAGGGTTTGGAGTTTTGATGTAAGATTTGTTGAAAAGTTTTGTTAAGAAGTATCTAAAGTACCCATTAATTTTAGGATTTAAATATAAATATATAGTTCTAGCACATGATTGAGAAGAATAATTGTTTTCTCTCTATTTATATCCACTTATTTATCACAAGTTTGTTTTTTCTTAATCTATTATTGATTCATGAATGTTTCACATATGTTTATGGTTTGAAAATACGAAGTTATATATAAAAGGAAATTTTAAAAATTAGAAATATTTAATTTTTAGTCTCCATATTCATTTTATTTGCATATACTCCATATTAATAATAATAATAATAATGTGTTGATATTTTTAATTGTTTGTAATATATATAAAGACTTGATCGTTGTTTTTCATAAGGTTGGTGCAGTTTCGCAACAAATATTGTGCCAGCTTAGTGCAGTTTGCCATAGTGAGTTCCTATTTTACCGAAAAAATACCTGGTGCAGTTTACCGTTCCGAGTTTCCTATTTTAAGAAAAAAATGGAACGATTCTGATCATATATAAATATCTGGAATCAATCCGAGAAACAATTGACAGATAACATGGACAGCAGGATTTAGAGCGGCGTGATTCTGTTAGTTGTGATAGCCAACCAACTCATGAAAAAATTAAGATAAAGAGAATCTACATCAAACAATTGGAAATATCACTGATTCTACAGGAACTGATAATCGCTTGGAGATTGTTTTGATAACAAATTGTATCATATTGTTGAACTTGTCTCCCTTTGGATCGCGGACTTAATTATCTCCATTCATTCTACTATATTGGCTACTATCTTTCTTGCATATTTTAGTGAAAGATCACTGCCATATGAGAATAACCTACAAGAAATCAAGCTCATCAAGAAAATAGACTCTGGCTGGTTAAGATCACGCAGAAATTACGAGCAGATTCAGATATATTTGCATACTAAAATGACGGGGCTTGGGGAACCTGCGCGCAAGGAAGAAAATTAGGCCATCGTGTCACTGGATTATTGAACCACCAATTCATTGTTTTATTTTCAGTTCATCCTGTTAGTTGTGATAACCAACTAAGAGTGGCGCACGGAGCGAAGCTCCGCTCTTGGGGTGCCAAAGCGTCACCCTTCACAAGCGGCGCGATTCTGAGAACCATATATAATCAAAGGAATAAATTCCATATCCATTGATAATGATCCACTACAATGCAATTGCATAAAGAAAAGAATTAATGCTATTCAAGTTCTTCCACATGAATTACAA
>LPNX010202429.1:324533-397279 GCA_001517045.1 Pseudotsuga menziesii
AAGCAGGGACGGAAGCCTGAGAAGAAAAGAAGGGAAGAACACTCTTACAAGGACGTAGCTCAGGGATCACAGTACACTATTCCAGAGATGATGAACACCATATCGGGGTTGAAGATTGGGAGAACCCCGAAAGGGGGCCATCCCCCTCATTCAGGTAAATAATGCAATACGTCTCCTGGAACTGCAGAGGACTAGGCACTGCTCTTAAAGAAGAAGCTATAAGGGATCTAGTAAGAGTATTGAGGCCGGAAGTCCTCCTAATCCAGGAGACGAAAATGGAGGAGGAAGCCCTCCTTCGAGCTAGGAACTCGTTTTGGAAGAAAGGCCCAGGTAGGGCTGTCAGCGCTAGAGGAGCCTCGGGAGGCTTGGCAACTTTCTGGGACTCCGCAAAACTTGATCTTGTAGAAGAAGAAGGCACCACGCACTGGCTTTTCACCAAGCTGTACCATAAAGACTCCGGTCACTTTGTAAGTATTTTTAATCTGTATGTTCCTGTCTCATTTGTGGAAAAAAAAGAATGCTAGGACTCTTTAAAAATCTTCCTGAACCAGCATAATCCTGAGAACCTAGTTGTAGCTGGAGACTTAAACGTAACCCTTGCCCTAGCAGAAAAAAAAGGGGGTTCAATAGTCCGGGATCCCGCCAGAGAATGGGTGGAAGACTTGATGATGGACTGGGACCTTGTTGATATCACCCCTGATAGAGGAAAGTTCACTTGGTCCAACAAAAGATTTGGGCCATGCCACATTGCTGCTCGCCTAGACCGGTTCCTTATTCACTCTTCCTTCCTCACCTTAGGTCTCATGGCCTCCTCTAAGATCCACGCGCACTACACCTCCGATCACAAACCAATCTCGCTCATCCTCTCCCCTGAAGTTCAGTTAGGCCCCATCCCCTTCCGGTTCAGTCCTTTATGGTTAGATCAGGATGGCTTCCTTGACATGGTGAACAAATCCTGGAATGAACCGATTTTTGGGTCTCCCTTCTTTGTCTGGGAAGGAAAATTAAAAAGATTAAAAGCTGATCTGAAATTATGGGCTAAATATCTAAGCTCCCCTACAGATGAAAGGAAAAGAACCCAGAAATCTCTGGAGCAGCATCAACTGGCCATGGAAGAGTCCCCTAACACCCCTGCCTTGCTCAACAAGGAAGCTGATCTCCAAAGGCAGTAGCAAAAAGCTTGCAGAGAGGACGAAACCTACTGGAGAGTCAAATCAAGAACGCTCTGGCTTCATTCTGGAGATAAAAACACCTCTTTCTTTCACAAGCAGGCTCAAGCTCGCAAAATCTACAACTCCATCAACGAAATTCAGATGCATGATCAAATAATAAAGGACACCAAAGGCATAAAGGAGGCTGCCCACTCCTTCTTCAAAGAGCTTTACTCTGCCCCGGACCTGGACCCGGTGGATCCGAACTCATTCCCTCTCTCAGTGATTCCAAAGCTGATCAGTGATGAGCACAACCAGCTACTGAACAATCCGGTGAGTATTCGTGAAATTAAAAAATCCCTCTTCAGCATGGATCCGGACAAAGCTCCCGGGCCGGATGGCTTTACAGCTCGGTTCTATGTCTCTTGTTGGGACATAATCAAAAGGGACTTGTACAGAATGATTAATAAGTCTCAGATCTGCTCCAAATTAGGTGGCAGCACAAACTCCTCATTCCTGGCTCTCATTCCAAAAGAAAAAGGAGCCAGGAATTTCAATAGGTTCCACCCAATATCTCTTTGCAATACTGGTTACAAAATCACAACCAAAATAATGGCCAACAGACTTAAACAAATTCTGCCAAAGTTGATCCCGGAAAACCAAGGTGGGTTTGTCAAAGGAAGACAAATCCTGGACAACATAATTCTAGTCCAAGAAGCCATTCACACCAGCTACAGGAATAAAGAGAAAGGAATGGTAATTAAGCTGGACTTAGCCAGCGCCTTTGACCGTGTCAAGCATGACTTCCTCTTTGCTGCCATGAGGAATTTCGGGTTCAATCAGAATTTTATTAAGTGGGTTAAAGCCTGCATATCAGCTCCCTGGATTGCCCCGCTGATCAATGGCCGGCCTACCAAGTTCTTTCAGGCCTCAAGAGGATTAATGCAAGGCTGCCCCCTCTCTCCAATTCTCTTTGTCATCCAGGCTTCTGTTCTAAGTTACCAGCTGAACAAAAGTCTCCAAAACAGAGCTCTCTCAGGCATAAGAATAGCTCCCAAGGTCAAAGATGTAAATCACGCCCAGTTCGCTGATGACCCTCTATTATTGGGAGTGGCCAATCTCAGAACAGCCAGGAAGTTCAAATCAGAACTTGATTGCTTTATGAACAGCTCTGGAAGTGAAATAAACTTCCACAAAAGTAAGATTTATGGCTGGAACAGTACCCCTCTCGAAATGCTGAACATCTCTCGAATTCTGGACATGGAAGGCATCTCAAACTGGGACACCTTCAACTACCTGGGCATCCCCATCTTCAAAGCCTCTCCTAAAGTTGTCCATTGGCTGCCTCTTCTAGACAAGCTCAAAAACAAAATCCAAGCTTGGGGAGCAACCTGGCTCAACAAAGCTGGCAAAATTGTTTTAATTAACTCTGTCCTCACCAGTATTCCTATTTACCAGTGTTCAGTTCTGTTAGCTCCCAAAACTATAACGAACAAGATCGAAGAGCTGCTCCGGCGTTTCCTCTGGGAGGGGGGACGAAACAATGAAAAGAAGATGCATCTTGTCAGCTGGGACAAGATCAAAAAGCCAAGGTTAGAGGGGGGCCTTCAAATCAGAGATGTTGCCACCCAAAATTTAGCTATGGGTGGCAAAATCCTCTGGAACATGATCTCAGGCAAGAACACTTGGAGCAAGCAGATCCTCCGGAAAAAATACTTCACAGGTAACAGGAACAGATGCCTTGAAAAGCCTGCCAAAAAACAGACTGGTTCTCCTATCTTCTTGCTGTGTAAAAAAGCCCTGCCTTACTTCACAGCCAAGCTCACTTGGATTCCTGGAAACGGTGCAAACATAAACATCTGGGACGATTCTATTCTAGGAAATCAGCCTCTTAACAGCCTGATCGAACTGAGGAACATCCAGGCCTGGCTCTCTGCCAACAATAGATGCACGTTGTGGGATATCTCCACATGGGGAAATGATGATCAAAACTCCTGGGCTAGCTGGAACGTTGGTAACCACCCGGAGGAGCTTCAGGAGGAAGCGATGTTACTGTTGGACATGCTTCAAGGGAAATCGCCCATATCAGCCAGATCTAAAGACAAACGGGGCTGGGGCTCTGGAACTGGAAAATTCTCTGCCTCTGCTGGTTATTCTTCTATCCGGGAACGGCCTTGGGCTCCTCCCAATCCAGGCCCGTGGAAATTCATATGGAACTACCCGTCCATTCCAAAAATCGACATTTTCATTTGGCAGCTACTTCACAACAGCATACTCACCAGCGAAAATCTGAGAAGGAAAGGATGGGCTGGCCCTTCACGCTGCCCCCTGTGTAGAAACGCTGAAGAGAATGCAGACCATTTATTTACAGCCTGCGACTTCACTCTTGAGGTCTGGAAAATATTGCTTGGCTCCTTCGATATCTGTTTACCCAACACAGTAATGGAAATGGTAAGTCGCTGGCCCCATCTTTATCCTCACAATTTGAGCAAAAAGCATTTAATTAAAATCACTTGGATGTGGATTCCCAAGTTCTTGTCATGGAAAATATGGTTGGAGCGAAATAATAGATTATTCAGGGAGGAAAGCAGGGTCCCAGCACAAGTTGCTATCAAAGCCCGGGTTATGTTGACTGAAACTTTAAATATTAAGGCCCCCAAAAGCAATACGGCCCCTCTCTCTATTGAAGAAGACCATTGGATTAAAGAGTATCAGCCTGTTCAAAACAGCAAAGCAGCCATGAAACCGCCCCTCAAAGCCAGCTGGGAAATTAGACTAGCTGAAATGGACTTTAGCAAGTGGAGATCAGTGCTAAATGAATGGTGTCTCTTCTTCGACGGGGCCTCGAAAGGGAACCCCGGGCAAGCTGGAGGAGGCGGTATTATTTTTGAACCTTCAGGCAAAATCCATCTGTCCTATGCATGGGGCCTAGGACAAGCTTCCAACAACCAAGCTGAAATCCTGGCGCTGTGGCAGGGCCTTACCCAGGCAAGAAATCTGAACATTCAAAAGATCAATATATTCGGTGACTCTAGGCTGATTATTAAAGCGGTTCATACCAAGAAGGTGCCCTCGGACATCTATCTTGGCCAAATTTTCAAGAAAATCTGCCTCCTCCTTTCTCAATTCAGAAATTATAAGGCTCAGCATGTGCTACGGAATCTTAATAGTCTAGCGGATGATGAAGCCAATCGAGGAGCTCTTTTGAACAAAAGCCACCTATCTGTCAACGGAGGAAGCTCTATTAGTGCAATTCCATAAGGATAAGGAAAGGAAGACCTCCATGATCAAAATGTAATGGACTTAAGCTGGAAAAGAAAACCAGAAAAGTAAATCTGAATCTGTAGGCCCTGGCAGCCCATTTGCCAGCTTTTAATTTAAATTTTAACCGTTTTTGTAAAAAAAAAAATATGATATTTAAAAATATATGGTATAGTTTTTTCGTGCATTTATGTGAATCGTAATATTTAGGAATATAGTATGAAATAGTATCATTTTATACAAAAAAATCTATGAAAATATATTGAAAATGGTTGTAAATGTCTTTATTTTATAGAATTTCATAGAATTTTGTCAATAAAAGAGTCTTATTTTGCCTATAAAAATGTCTTATTTTAAAGAAAAATTGCAATATATATATAGATATGTGTGTGTTTTTCAATATAACTTGCTTCTAAATGTATGGTATTTTGTTAAATGTCTAAAAAACACACTTGAAAATAGAAAGTAATAATTTTTTTATGATGAAGATGATTCAAAGGCCAAAAAAATGCCTTGAAATGAAAATGTGTGATACTGGTATCAACCTTTTTTTAAATGGAGGTAAAATTAGCTACTAAAATTAGGAGAGAGAAAAATGAGAACTGTGTCGAGTTCTCGTTTCATAGTATAAGTGGTTTAGAAGGAATTTTGCATCTTGAATTATATCCTCTAACTCTGTTGTTTAAAGACAAGTTTCAAAACCCTAGCCACTTCTTTCGCAGATGGCAAGCTTCGGGAGGGCACTGTAAGGAAGATTGCACAAAGGTGTAAACACAAAAGCAAGAGGTTAGAACTATTCTGATACTAAAAAAAAATAAAACTAATTCGAATAATGCATTAATGGTAAATTAGAAGGAATTTTTCATCTCGAATTATATCCTCTAACTCTGTCGTTTAAAGACAAGTTTCAAAACCCTAGCCACTTCTTTCGCAAATGGCAAGCTTCGGGAGGGCACTGTAAGGAAGATTGCAAGCACAATGTGCTCACTTCCAGCTCTCAACTATCCTTTCGAGAGCGTTGAGCTGCAAAGAAGCACTGTAGAGGATTTACACAACTCACTGAGTACAACCCGAGTTTCCAAACCTAAGACGGAGCAGAAACAAATGCCCCTTTACTAAACGGACTATGAAGTCCTTTGTTTTCCTTTGTCTCCAATCTTAAAAACTACATGTAATAGCTCGTGCCACTCCACAACAACCTAGAAGTCGTGCTCACCTCCTCAGGCCACGACTTCACCAGTTTTGCAAAGAACATTGCTCACAAGGTAAAAACCCCAATAAACCGAGGGTATTACGGCTCAACCCAACCATAAACTTACAAAACCTTCGATGCAGAGAATTGTAAAGGGCATAGGGAGTTTGCAGGTTGAGAGTGAGCTAGTTTTGATAGTGAAATTCGCGGCCACAAGCCTGTCGCTTTCACAAACTCATAGCAGCCTTTTAAGGCTAAGAAGAATGCGATAATTTAGGGTTTAGAACGTTTTATACTGCCTTCGGTCAAACCCCAAAAACCTAACCCTTGTTTTACCAACGCGTGGCTTGCAAAATCTTTGATTTTGTAGGTCTTTAGCTATAGTTCGAAACCTTATTTAACATGCATGTAATAGTAGAAAAGAAATGTTTTAATACCATGCTATATTACAAGTTAGGGATTGGTATTCATGGTTTAGGTATATTTATCAAATAATCTAAACATGGGAGTTAGATAGTAAAAACATTAAGGTTTAGTATAGTTTTCGAAAATAGTAAATATATATATAATAATTCAAATATGGAATTCTCTAATCTTGGCATTAGTATAAGAGACTTAATGCAAAATATCTATATCATGGATTTTGCTTAATTAAAATTATAGCAAAGGAAGTCAACTATGAAACTCCATTACTAGGTGTTATAACAAATATGCCTAGTTAGCATATTAACATAGGTATTAGAATTTCATAATGCCATATAGTAAAATTTGATGAGAAGAAAAAGTATACGCAGGAAATAAGAACGGTCTTCTTATAGACATGAATATATCCTTTCCTACATAAAGAGTTATAACTCTACTGTGGAAATAAATTAAGTAGTGTTAGTACATCTATAAACATTAAGTGCTCAGCCTAGTTTAAAAAAATTTGGTACATCATAGTACTGTTTCCTACATGAGTCCTCAATTTAAATATGCTCTATATTCTTACTCAATTCCTTAGATCTTTCCAGATTTACTCAAATATCAGTAAAAGTAATAATATGGGAAATTGTTATAACATCAAGTAGTTTCAATAGGGAAACTGCTAGATGAGATGTTTTTCCCTAAGGTTGTATCCAGAATTCTAAATTAAAAATAGAATGATACAAAAAAATGAACAAACAAAAGCTAGTTATGATGGATAGAAGAATATTTAAGCCAAGTTCAGTTTGCTTAAAAAGTATTCACTACTATCAGCTATGAAAGATCGTAAATAAGAAGATCAACAATACCTCTTTTTTTGCTTAAGCTGTAAACAAATAATTTAACTAGCATTCTATTATATGCTAGTTGAATGTTATTCTTGATCTGGAAAGACTGGTAACAAAACGTCTTAATTGTTTACCTATTCAGAACATGTAGAAGAAGTAACATTTTACTGCATTAGTTGTAAGCTAAGTAAGCCCCGATCTCAACTAAAGTTCTTTCCTACTTGTCATAAGACAGTAAAAATACACTCAGTATCAGGTTCATACATAATATTCTTTTCCTATCTTTCGAAAATCATAAACTGCTAAATTCAAATCACTAACATAGAACGATGAAGATAAACAAGTAATTATACAGAACTAAAAGATTTACAAATGTGCATATCTAAATACTACTGTTTAAAGTAACCATTACTAGTTATTGGTCCCTAGGCAATATGACTACAAATAGTTTATGTTACATGAAAAATTTTAAATTTTTACGAATTTTTGGGTTATTACATGTGGTATCAGAGCATAAGGTTCAGACACTAGGCCTGAATATGGCTCAACTTGCATAAATAAACAGTAGATTTAAAATATGCATACTAATTATTACTTTTCTTTTGAAATATATTTCTAGAGATTTTTTTCTAAGTTAAACTACAGGTATGGAAAGATTGGAAGAATATGCGGATGAAGAGTCCCCATTTACTGAACGAAGTAATTCTAAAAGAGAACTTATACCAGAAGAAATAACTAATCACTCTTCTGAACTGTTACAAACAGTCAAGGAAGTAAGAATATATATGGAAATAGTCAAAAAGGAAAATGAGAGAATTCTGAGAGCTCAGGAGGAGCTGAATCAGATTTTAATGGAAAGATTTCATAATGAAGAAAAAGATAAACAAACAGAGTCTAAAGATATGCCTTACCAACATAAAAATAAAAAGTCTAAATAGTTTAAAATCGAAAGCAGCTCATCCTCTGAGGTTTATGGTGATCCACACAAAAAGAATTATCAATATACTAGTGATAGTAGCGAAGATATTCATCATACAAGAAAGAGAAAATTTAAACCTTACGAAGAAATCTCTGGAGAATTTAAGAAAATAAAGCAACCAACCTTTAATGGTGAAACTGAGAAGGGAGAAGAGGCTGAATCATGACTGTCTGGGATGAAGAAATATTTTCAAATTTATAATTATTCTAATCAACAAAAAGCCAGAATGGCCATTTACAACCTCACTGGGAAGGCAGATATTTGGTGGCAGGACCTAAAAAGAGTAAAAGGCATTAGGGAGAAGAACATTAACTGGAGTACGTTTAAGAAATATTTTAAGAAGAAATTCTTGTCAGAACAGTACTACAAAGAGCGGGCTAAGGAATTTTATGAACTAAAACTGGGAACAATGAACATGAAAGAACTAAACAGTAAATTTTTAAGTCTGCTTCGATATGTGCCTTACATTGTGGACGAGAAGCCTAAGGTACAACGGTTTCTAAGTTGCTTACCCTTCCATATAAAAGATAGAATTGAATATGACAATCCAAAAACTTTAGAAGAAGCGAAGAGAAAGGTGAATTTCTATTATGAACAAAATCGCAAAAAAGAAAGTATGACAAACTGGAAGGCTAAAAGAACTAATAATTTTGAACAGAAAAAGAAAGGTTTTGTACCTAACCATAATTTTAAGAATAATAACACATGAAATTTTCCTAATAAAAATTTCAAAGGGAACAAAGGTTAATTCACAGATAAACCCAAATGGTCAAAGAAATAAAGAATTTGTTAATAATCACAGTAACTACAACAAGAATATTGAACGAAAGGAACCAGTAAAGTGTTGGGAATGTAATGGTCCTCATTATGCGTTAGTTTGCCCCAACCGGAAGAAGACTGTTAGCAACATACATACGATACAAGAGGAGATGATTGTTGGTGATCTAGCAAGAACAATGCCCAGGATCAATGTAGCACTAGAAAATAGGCAGGCAGACTATCAAACCTCCATGGTGGAAGTGGAAGGTAAGCTGAATCAAACCACTATATCTATTTTAATTGATCCCGGGGCTAGCTTAAGTTATATTTCTCCTGATTTAGTAGAAAATGCAAGTTATCAATAGAAAAGTTTGCAAATTCTTGGTTAGTCCAGCTAGCTACTGGCGCAAAAAGAAAAGTGATTAGTTTTGTTAAGAATTGTACTGTAAAAATGGATTAGTTTGAAACCTCGGTTAAGCTTAATGTATTACCCTTAAGTTCTTATAATATGTTAATTGGTATGGATTGGTTAGAACAGCATAGGGTAGTCCTGAACTATTTTGATAAAACATTTACTTGCGTAAATAACGATGGAGAAACAGTAAATGTAAAAGGAATCCCTAGGAAAACAGCTATAAGACAGATCTCTGCTTTGCAACTTAAGAAAGTTGTTCAGAAAGGTTGTAAAGCCTTTGTTGTAACAATAACTAATGAAGAAAATACTAATAACGAAGATAAATTAAAACTGGAAGACATTCCAATCCTAAGGGAGTATTCGGATGTATTTTCGGAAGAAATTCTGGGACTGCCTCCGAAGCGGGAGTTAGACTTCACTATTGAGCTGGTACTTGGTGCAGTGCCCAGCTCAAAATCCCCTTATCGGATGAATATATTGGAATTAAATGAATTAAAGTCACAGTTAAAAGAACTTATTGATAAGAATTATATCAGACCCAGTGTGTCTCCTTGGGGAGCACCTGTTATTTTTGTTAAGAAGAAGGACAGAACTCTACGATTATGTATAGATTACCGTCAACTTAATAAAATGACTATTAAAAATAGATATTCGTTACCCAACATTGATGATCTATTTGATCAGCTACGTGAAGCGACTATATTCTCAAAGATTGATTTACGATCTAGTTATCACCAGGTTCGAATCAAAGATGAAGACATCTTTAAAACAGCTTTTAGGACCCGATACGATCACTATGAGTTTGTTGTTATGCCATTCGGGCTTACTAATGCCTCGGTTGTCTTCATGTGTCTGATGAATAATGTAATGCATAAGTACCTTGATAAATTTGTGGTCGTATTCATTGACGACATTTTGATTTACTCGAATTCTGAAGAAGAACATGAAGAGCACTTAAAAATTGTTTTACAAGAGTTACGAGAACATTAGCTCTATGCAAAATTCAGTAAATGTGATTTCTTTAAGGATAAAATACAGTAGCTGGGTCATGTAGTGACTAAAGAAGGGATCTACGTTGATCCTGAAAAGATAAAGGCAATCGAAGAATGGCCAGTCCCAAAAGACGTAACTGATGTACGATCATTCATGGGGATTACTAGCTATTATTAAAGATTTATCGAAGGGTTTTCAAGAATTGCAAATCCCATAACTTCTTTACAGAAAAAGGGGAAGAAATTTGAGTGGAGTCAAAAGTGTGAAGATAGTTTTAAAAAGTTAAAAACATTATTAACCACCACACCAATCTTAAGGATTGTTGATCCTAATAAAGACTTTATAGTATGTACTGACGCATGCAATGATGGTTTAGGTGGAGTTTTAACTCAGGAAGGACACATCATTGCATATGAATCTAGGAAGCTAAAGATTCATGAGAAAAACTATGCGACCTATGACTTAGAATTGGCTACTTTCATACATGCTTTAAAAATGTGGCGCCATCATTTAATCAGAAGAAAGTTTACACTAATGACAGATAATAAAGGGTTAAAATATTTGTTGGATCAACCTAACTTAAACGCTAAGCAAGCTAGGTGGTTAGCTTTTCTTAGCGAGTATGAATTTGAAATCCAACATATTAAGGGAAAAGAAAATAAGGTTGTTGATGCTTTAAGCAGCAATGAAAAACTAAGTTTTGTAGCGGCAATCAGCACCTATAAAACAGATTTGGAAGAACAGCTAGAAAAAGGAATAAGATTGGATGAAAATTATCAGAAATTACAAACAAAAGTAACAGAAATTTTAATTGAAAGTTTAAGTACAGGGTATAGTTTAAACAAAAAAGGGATTGTTACTATATAAAGACAAACTATATATACCTAATGTACCTAAAATTAAGTTACTGATTTTAAATGAAATTCATAAGACTCCCTACTCAGGGCATCTTGGTTATCAGAAGACTATAACTATGTTAAGAAAAGATTGTTTTTGGCCAAACATGAAGAATGAATTGGTATAATACATTTCTAAGTGCTTTGAATTTCAGCAAGTAAAGACTGAACACCAGCATCCAGCCGGGTTAATTCAGCCATTACCTATTCCTAGCTGGAAGTGGGAGATAATCAGCCTTAATTTTATTACAGGACTACCTAGAAATCAAAACCTAAATGACTCAATAATTGTAGTCATCAATAAACTAAGCAAGGCAACTCATTTTATACCTATAAAAACTACTTACAAAGCTGTGAATATTGCTGATATATTCCTAAAACAAAGTTTTCGTTTACATGGAATACCGAAAGTAATAATTTCAGACAGAGACCCTAAGTTTACAGGTAACTTTTGGAAGTCTTTGTTTAAAGGACTAAATACTACATTAAATTTCAGTACCTCTTTCCATCCTCAGACAGATGGACAAACTAAAAGAGTGAATCAAGTATTGGAAGATCTGCTCAGAATGTATGTAAAAGAACAGCCAGGTAAATGGGAAGATTACTTACACTTGGTAGAGTTTGCATACAATAATCACTACCAAGCCTCAGCAAGATATAGTCCTTTTGAAATTTTGTATGGCAGGATGTGCAATACCCGCATCTCATGGAGTAATCCAGTTGACAGGTTAGTATTAGGACCTAAATTATTAAAAGAGATGGAGTTAATTGTAAAACAGGTACAAGGTAACTTGAAAGTTGCGCAAGATCAACCAAAAAGTCAAGCAGATCTTAAACGAACTCAAAAGGAGTTCCAGGTTAGTGAACATGTCTTTAATAAAATGAGGCCTAAAAAGAGTTCTCTGAGATTAGGAAGTTGTGCCAAGTTAGCACCCTGATATTGTGGACCTTTTGAAATACTGTCCAAAATAGGACAGGTAGCATATCAGTTAGCTTTACCGCCAAATTTGAAGGTTCATAATGTTTTTCAAATTTCTATATTAATAAAATACGTACATGATACTACTCATGTTATTAACTGGAATGATGTGCAAGTGGAGCCCGAAGGATATTTTCTGGTGGAACCGGATTGTATCCTCGAAAGGAGGGAGATCTTACTTCGAAATTGCACCATTGCTCAGGTGAAGGTGCAATGGAAGCACCTTATTCCAGAAGAAGCTACCTGGGAATTGGAGAGCCATATGCGGGATGCATATCCAATTCTGCTTTAGGGCAATTCTGAGGACGAAGAATAAATAACATCGAGGACGATGTTATAAATTAAGGGGGTGTGTATGTCACATGCCCCAATTTGCAAAAACATTTTATGTTTTAAGAAACATTATGTTACATTTTATGTTAAAGTTTGTAATTAATGACCAAGTGGGTTCAAGGATAATTTAATGTAATTGTTGAATATTTTATTAATAAATAAATCAAAGATGAGACAACAGCTTAGGGAAGCTGTTAAATGAGTGTTTTGTTGGTCACTTGATGGAGAAGGCTAGGTTGAGAGAAGATTGACACTTGGTAGCATCCTTAAACTATTTCTAGTTGTTGCAGGTGGCAAATTCCCTATTTTTGTAGTCATGTTCCCCAAGAAAGTGGAAAAAGAGCATGTGGCTCATTAAGTAAAAACTGACCCAAAAGACCGAGGCATGCTAATAAATCTTCTCATTGAAGACAGCTGAGGGTGCTCATTTTGGATTGGTAATCATTCTGAGTGAATGAAGTGTGCAAGAGAATTCGATGGAGGGGACTAGATGAAGTAAGTTTGAGTGGAAAACTATTGAAGACCTGAACTAGTGCAGCTATTCTAAGCTGAGTTCATACTGTTGTAGGCAGAACTTATTTTCTGTTCAACACTCAATGGAGTTGCAGAGGATTCCTAGACTACATCTCTCACCTAATACTTCTACCATGTGGACCAGGAGACAAGCTCGGGGGTCCTGAGAATTTCAGTCCAACTCTTCTCCAAAAGTTGGTTGGGAGGAATAGGTTCCTTAAGTTATTGTCACCTCATCTATACTTCTAGGTTTTACTTGTTTTTTTCAGTTATCTAAGTATTTACTGTTATCTAGAAAGTTTAAGATTTGTCAATGATATGGTATACTTATGTTCTTAATTTATGTTAGGGTTAGTTAGGAGAAATGTTTATACTGTGAAAGTTAGTAAGTTCTGAACTAGCTAGATAAGGGTAAATGATTAGAAGGAATTTCTGATTAAATTGATAGATAGAAAGAAAATACCTAAACTATATTTTTCCACACCTTTATTAAGGTAGTACTCTAGTACAGTAGGTTAGTTTATTTTCAAATAAAGAATTCGAATGAAGTATGTATGCAGATGAAATTGTTATTTCCTACAGGATCCTTTGTATAATTATTGTGTGTTTTCTTTTATACTTTTCATTTAGTTTATTTTCAAATAAAGAATTCGAATGAAGTATGTATGCAGATGAAATTGTTATTTCCTACAGGATCCTTTGTATAATTATTGTGTGTTTTCTTTTATACTTTTCTGATTAAATTGATAGATAGAAAGAAAATACCTAAACTATATTTTTCCACACCTTTATTAAGGTAGTACTCTAGTACAGTAGGTTAGTTTATTTTCAAATAAAGAATTCGAATGAAGTATGTATGCAGATGAAATTGTTATTTCCTACAGGATCCTTTGTATAATTATTGTGTGTTTTCTTTTATACTTTTCATTTAGTTAGAAGTATTTAAACAAATTAAATAGAGACAAATAGGAAAGAGCTAAGGTATTACACACTAGTCTATGTAATAATTTACACAGTAAATCCAAAATTTATAGTATAAATCTAATATGTTAATCAATAAACAGATAATATAGAAATAGGAAACTATTAAGATTGAGTTTAACTTAACAAAAACAGTATACAAGGTTAAACATTTACCCAATTAGTTCATCTAAGTGAAAATGCAAACTAGGGTTGACAGAAAAATGAAATACTAACTCTGTAGATATTTCAAGAAGAATTAGGGTTGTAAAATAACTTATGTAAAAGAACTATTCTTTTCATAATCAAATAAATTCAAAATCTATTCTATGCAACCTTAAGCATCATTTAGATGCTTGTATGGAGTCACATACTTCATCTATGAGTATGAATAATAAGAAAAATAAAAACCTAACAGCATATCTACAATCTATGAGATTATAGAAAACAATGAATTTATTCAGCCAATAACTTCTTTCTATTTCATTTTCTACAAAATTCATTTTTGTTTTGTAATAACAAAGTTATTATAAAAAAAATACCCTACGGTCAAAAACCTTTAGAATACAATTTACTTAAATAAAACAAAATAACTAAGATTTTACTTAATTTCCAAACCTTCAAGAGGTTATTTTTTTCAACAAAAGTAAATACAAAAATCAAGATATATATATATATATATTATCAAAACAGAGTTATAAATTATCAGCTTGAAGCTCAAAGTAAACCTTTAAAACTGAAAAATTGAACAGAAACAGTCTCGGCCCTATGGCCTTTTTACATTATAAATCAAGGCTTGAAACCTATTTCAAAAAGGTATCATCACTATGAATAGTTTTCACAGTAAACCAAATAGTGTCTTGGCTATGAAAGCCCTTCCAAACTCTGCAAAAACAGCCACTAGGGCTTTAAAATTTCTAAAAAACAACCATCATATAGTGGCCCCTGGCCAGTCCAAGATCTTCGTTGCAGTACATCACAATCGAGCTGAAGGACCTTAATTTTACAAACTCCATCAATAAAAATCAACATTTTAACCCACTATAGGAGAACCTCAGTGAAACCGATGCTTACCAGGAAATCGATTTGGTGGAGTCCCTTCTCCTTACGATTTCAAACCTCGGGAAAACCTTTTTAGTACAACCTGCAAAGGTGTAAACACAAAAGTAAGAGGTTAGAACTATTCTGATACTAAACAAAAGAAAACTAATTCGAATAATGCATTAATGCTAAATTAGAAGGAATTTTGCACCTCGAATTATATCCTCTAAATCTATCATTTAAAGACAAGTTTCAAAACCCTAGCCACTTCTTTCGCATATGGAAAGATTTGGGAGGGCACTGTAAGGAAGATTGCAAGCACACAGTTTCACTTCCAGCTCTCAGCTATCCTTCCGAGAGCGTTGAGATGCAAAGAAGCACTGTAGAGGATTTACGTAGCTCACTGAGTACAACCCGAGTTTCCAAACCTAAGACGGAGCAGAAACAAATGCCCCCTTACTGAACGGACTGTGAAGTCCTTTGTTTTCCTCTGTCTCCTATCTTAAAAAATACAAGTAACAGCTCGTGCCACTCCACAACAACCTAGAAGTCGGGCCCACCTCCTCGGGCCATGACTTCACCAGTTTTGCAAAGAACATTGCTCACAAGGTAAAAACCGCAACAGTCCGAGGGTATTGCGGCTCAACCCAACCATAAACTTACAAAACCGTTGATGCAGAGAATTGTAAAGGGCATAGGGAGTTTGCAGGTTGAGAGTGAGCTAGTTTTGACAGTGAATCTCGCGGCCGCAAACCTACCACTTTCACAAACTCACAGCATCCTTTTAAGACTAAGAAGAATGCGATAATTTAAGATTTAGAACGTTTTATACTGCCTTTGGTCAAACCCCAAAAACCTAACCTTTGTTTTGCCAACGCGTGGCTTGTAAAATCTTTGCTTTTGTAGGTCTTTAGCTATATTTCGAAACCTTATTTAACTGCATGTAATAGTAGAAAAGAAATGTTTTAATACCATGCTATATTACATGTTAGGGATTGGTATTCGTGGTTTAGGTATATTTATCAAATAATCTAAACATGGGAGTTAGATAGTAAAAACATTAAGGTTTAGTATAGTTTTCAAATATAGTAAATATATATATAATAATTCAAATATAGAATTCCCTAATCTTGGCATTATTATAAGAGACTTAATGCAAAATATCTATATCATGGATTTTGCTTAATTAAAATTATAGCAAAGGAAGTCAACTGTGAAACTCCATTACTAGCTGTTATAACAAATATGTCTAGTTAGCATATTAGCATAGGTATTAGAATTTCATAATGCCATATAGTAAAATTTGATGAGAAGAGAAAGTATACACAGGAAATAAGAGCAGTCTTCTTATAGACATTAATATATCATTTCCTCCATAAAGAGTTATAACTCTACTGTGGAAATAAATTAAGTAGTGTTAGTACATCTATAAACATTAAGTGCTAAGCCTAGTTTAAAAATATTGGGTACATCATAGTACTATTTCCTACATGAGTCCTCAATTTAAATATGTTCTATATTCTTACTTAGTTCCTTAGATCTTTCCAGATTTACTCAAATATCAGTAAAAGTAATAATATGGGAAATTATTATAACATCAAGTAGTTTCAATAGCGCAACTGCTAGATGAGATGTTTTTCCCTAAGGTTCTATCCAGAATTCTAAATTAAAAATAGAATGATCAAAAAAATGAACAAACAAAAGCTAGTTATGATGGATAGAAGAATATTTAAGCCAAGTTCAGTTTGCTTAAAAAGTATTCACTACTATCAGCTATGAAAGATCGTAAATAAGAAGATCAACAATACCTCTTTTTCTGCTTAAGCTGTAAACAGATAATTTAACTAGCATTCTATTATATGTTAGTTGAATGTTATTCTTGATCTGAAAGACTCGTAACAAAACGTCTTAATTGTTTACTTGTTCATAACCTGTAGAAGAAGTAACACTTTACTGCATTAGCTATAAGCTAAGTAAGCCCCGATCTCAACTAAAGTTATTTCCTACTTGTCATAAGACAGTAAAAATACACTCAGTACCAGGTTCATACATAATATTATTTTCCTGTCTTTCGAAAATCATAAACTGCTAAATTCAAATCGTTAACATAGAACGATGAAGATAAAAAAATAATTATACAGAACTAAAAGATTTACAAATGTGCAAATTTAAATACTAATGTTTAAAGTAACCTTTAGCAGTTATTGGTCCCTAGGGAGTACGACTACAAACAGTTTATGTAACATGAAAAATTTTAAATTTTTACGAATTTTTGGGTTATTACATTGGCCATTTTCTCAAGCAACCAGATGCAATCATGGACTTTGGTTCACTTCTTCGTCTCGATCTCCAGTAATTCAGATCTAATACCACTTGTTATAGTGGAATCTTAAACAATACAGATATCAGACAAAATAAACAAAGAATAATGACAAACACATAATAATGAACACAAATATTTAATGTGGTAAAACCCTCGAGAGGGAAACATCCACAAAGCAAGTGTATCGGTCTTCTTGTTATTCAAAGATGGAGATTACAATCTTCTTTACAGCAAAATATAGCTATTCTTCTCTTATGGATTCACATCGAAACTTCAATATCATCTATGGACTCTATGGACTTACACATAGTTGTATACAATTGTTCATTCTAATTTTTGTTTCCTTAATAAAGCAACAAAAAATTAGAATACAAAAAACCGGATAATGCTAAATCCATAAACCAGGAAAAATCAGTAGTTGCTAAACTCGAAAAATGAAAACTCCTATCTTTTCGAGAAATTGGTTGTCATCCTTAACAGCAAGTGAGGACATCTAGGAATTGCAAACTTCCTACACTTTTTCTTAAGAACGGTCAGCCCAACCTTAAGTTCTCTAGCTTCTTATGTAATGGGCATGTTAAAATATTGTGACAGTTCGTTGTAACTAATATCTATGTTGTTGTGTTCTATAGGTTTCAACAGCACTAGATCAACAACTTACTTTCTCATCTCATTCATCAGTCTGCTCTTATTTAATTGATTAAGTCTACTCCAGCTTCTACTAGAAGGTCCCAGTTGATATTCAATGCAATGCTTGGTAGTCATTCCTTCAATCAAGTTTGAGGATATCAATAGAAGTTTGTGGTGACTTGAGGAGTTCTTACAATATCCTTGAAGTTGATCCCAATAAATTCCACCACCCATTCTCTCCTCTACATTGCCAGCCAAATGATCAGGCATGACTCCTGAGATCATAACCTCATTAACCTACCCTACATGGCCAATTTCTCTGGATGAATTTCACCTAATAATCCCCGTAATATTATTATCATGATATGATATGAAAGCTTCTAGTTTGGTATTACACATATGGGGATCCAATCTCTTTGTCATTGAATTCGGAGTTGGAAGAGCAACCTTGGCTCCTGCACATCAAACATACAACTATCTCATCTCAATGCCCTATACCAATTTGTATGAAGAAAGTGGTTACTCGGCTATAAAATCACTATTGAAGAGAGATACTTTGCCCACAGACAAAAAGATCTCATATGTTACTTTAAATTGATATATCATTGTTATTAGGCAATGTACACAACAAGTCTATTTCCTTCTCTTCATCATCAAGCTTCGCATCCACACTAGTTAATTGACAGACCAAATCATTGAAGGTGTCAAAACCCCAAATTTTCCGAAAAATTTAAAAAAAATTAAAATACAGATAATTTCCATAAATGCAGTCAACTGAATGTTTAATTAGTTATATGTTAATGAATTCATTAGCTAAATGTTTATTTTACAGAACAATTCTTTCTCAGTTTAATGACTTGTTTTTCTTTGCGACCACAAGGTGGAACTGTCATGATGTTCTGGGCTTACTTAGCTTTCGAGCTAATGCAGAAAGTTTTCCTGCTCTTACAGACTTACAGGTAAAAAGTTCGGGTGCTGCTTATCCATATTTCTAAATCATTCTGATAAGTTCGTCGCACAATAATAACTCAGTAGAAGAATATAAATGTTAATCAAAAATTCAAGTGCTTTATGAGGTAAATCCATTGAATCGTCATTCCTTTTAAGATGCTATGGAAATGAGATTCAGTTCTATTAGTATTGACGACAGTTGTTTTCTTCCTAGAAGATGTAATTTATATTTTTTACGGAGTACTAAACTCTTCGATGTCTATCCTAGTCGTCATGTGTAAAAATGTCTTAAATCTTTCTTTGCAACAGATTAAGAATGGTAGAGTTATTATGTTAAGGATCTACTTACCAATTGAATATGATATCTTTATCTCCTGATAAATTGTTGGTTACTCTCTGCAATATAAAAGTAATGTGTAACAGTTATTGTGTTTCTATATTAACAACTCATCTTCCCAGCCTAGTGTTCTAAGGAAATTATATCCTCATAACTACTGTCAAATTGGCTAGAATAGTGATGATGGATTAAGTTTTTCTTCCCATAACTTACTTGGAATATGTTATCCAGTTAAGGCTATAAATTTTATAAAAAAAATTCCAATGTCAAGCTCTTTAAGCAAATCAAGACTTATCATGCTTAAAAGAAAATTTTACTAGTTTCCTACTTAAGTCTGTAAAGGTAAAAGATTAATACTAGCATGTAGGGTATAAACCATAAATTATTTTTAAGAAGGGAACTCTTTTATAAACATCCACTAACATAACTTTAGGTAGAGTTATAGTTGGTTTAAAGACTGAAAATCATCTTTGTTAAGAACAAAGGGGGTCATAGGTCATACCTCTCCCAAGAAGTGTTTATGGTTTATCTTTTAATTATAGTTCTATACTCTTTTTACTAAATGCCTTCTTTATCACCTTTACATGCATAACATGCTAGGTTAACATTGATTTTACCCTTGCTAGACTCCAATTTTTTGTTGAGTAATTGCTAGTTTGTAAGTGAGTAACCATCAAATGAACTTTATGCAATTCTTTTAAACTTATTACAAGACTTGACTAAATTTAAGATTATGATTGTTTGAAAGTGAAACAAGTCACAAGGTAAGAAAGGGGTCGTATTAACCTACATGCCCTTGATGATTATTATAGCAAGTTTATGGTAATGATTCTTATACTTTTCCATACTACGTGCATGATAGGTTGACAATGCAACAAGGACTAAAGTGGAACCTTTGATTTACCAAATGATTGGAAATCATTCTCTTGATAGAATGTTCGCCGGGACTATATGTTTCTACCCACATCATGTAAATTATTTACTTGGAGACGTGGCATCACCGTGGCCAAGCGTCGTATGGTTATAAGGCAACCTCGAACCCTAGCTTGGCATTCTCTCCGTCGCCTTCGAGCCCTCTGGCCGCTCTGCTACCATGCTCTTGTCTGCACTGTCTCTTGCCTTTGATGTCGGCAGTCTCCCTGCTTGTTGTTTCTCCTCGTAAGCTCGTCCTGAATGTTTAATGGAGAGATTGCTATTACGAAACTGTTTGTTGCTCGGTAAGGGTTAATGGTACTTGCTCCAGGGTTTTATTTCTACTGCCAGCTCAGTTTGGAGTCCCTCGTTCTGTACTGTCCTTCCTCTCTTTAGCTCGGTAATGACAGTCGATGTCTTGCTTAACCATAGTAACCGGTGTTTAGGGTTTGCGGCATTTACTATTTGTGTTGAGAGTGGTTGCGACCCAAACATATTTACCAGTTGAACTTGTTGTTCCTATCCTCCGTCGCTGTAGGTATTTGCTGGGTTAGAAATCCCTCCTGTCTCGCAGCAAATGAAGGGTTTCATCCTCCTCGCGCTAGTGGTTTCTTTACTGTTCGTGGGTGGTCGCGCAACAATAAAAAATTTAGGTAATAATTTCTTATTTCAACTTCGTTATTGTGTAGTTTTAATTTCAATACACAGTTGTCTATTTTTAAAAAAATATGAAAATAACATTATCGTTTATTCATTGACTATAGGTGTCGGCCCTCCTCTCTGCATGGTTGGTGCGAGGCTGAGGCAACAGTTGCTGGTTCACGGGTAAGCCTGTTTTAACCATGGCAATTCCTCCTTGTTTGGTCCCTTTGGGACATTTGTGGGTTGGTCGTCGCGACCTGCAACCCTTGCGGTTTCGGTTTACCCTGTTACTTGGTTTGTTGTTTTTAGTGGATGATGAGACCCTTGCGTTATGCGGGGTTCTCCGGCTCCGGTCGTGACTGTAAATGTTGGCTTTTATTACGGTTACTGTGTATATATATAATTAATGAAAAGGCTTGTAAAAGCCTCCTTCTGTGGATTTTGTTTAAGGCCTTGAGTACATATACTGAATTAGACTCTTCAGTTTGTTAACTCTGTTGTATATTTTAATGCTAGTAGGGTTTTACCCTAACTCGGCCATATAAAAAGTGTTACAGTTTCTTTAAAAATGATATCTTTATTTATATTGCACTTAGTAATTTGTCAGGTTATTGTTTATGTTGAAAACTGATGTTTAGGCTCCGTGATTCGAGCATACTGTTACTCTATTGGTTTATTTTCCTATGCGTTAATGCACTAGATTTTTACCCCGTAATATTATTTAAATTCACTTTCTAGGGTTTCTGTTCATTGTTTTGATAATAACTTACTTTATTATAATAGAATTTGTAAATGCTTTTATATAATTTTTATCCTTCGGAGTATAAGAACTCCATGTTTTTACTGAAGTACTTATGTATCTATCAGATACAGCTTTTAAGTACAGAAATTATATTTTGTTTACTGTTTACTATAATGTGATAAGAACATTACTTATTTACATATTAATATTGTTCTTATAATTATATATTTATTAACTTGGTTCTTTGTTTATTTATAATCATAGAATAAGATAGTATCTTATTATTGTGTTCTTATACTTACTGCACTAAATAATTTATAGAAGTACTCTCTGTATTCTATATTATATGTTTATGTTACAATGTTAATATTTATAAAATAAAAGAATAAGAACTAACTATGTTCTGCATTTGTTGACATCTTAACAAGGATAGGTTAGTAGTTGTAAATTTTTGTTTATGCTTAGCTAGATAAAACAAAATGAATGAATAACTTACATTACTATCCATAAATAAATTCTGAAATCAACTAGATTATCTGTAGAAGCAAATGAATATTTTAGCTATTCTTTATTTCAATTTGTTTATTATACCTACAGTGATTAATTAACCTAAACTGGAAAGAAGTAAACTGTAAAGCATTTTTATTTAGCTTAATCCTACTCTAATTTAACTATTATACTCTTTTCTTTGTATTCAAATCAGTAATAATATTACTAAAGGTAAATATTGTATCAAGAACTCTTTATTCTACCCACACATACTACTATCAATAAAATAATATAGCTTCTTTTTCTGTTTCTAATAAACTGACAGCCTCAGTCCAGGTTTACCATTACTCTTGGTACAAAAGATATTTCTTCTGATAACAAAATAAAAGGAAATATTCTATTATTTAACTAACATCTTAATCTACATTTGCATCATACCATCTTCATTTATATAATTTCACCACCTGTGCTGGAGTACAATCTGGATCACTCCAGATGAGGAAAAACACAGGTAGGGTTTTGTTTCTCATCAAAATGGTTCTATTACTAAACAAACTAAGAATAACTTCATTACTAAACCATCTAAGTCTTTTCATCATAAGCTGCAAATGCATCATTCAATCATACACAGATAATAACACAGCAATTAAATAATAACAGAACCTGTTCTTAGAGCTTGGACGACAACAGCAATGGGAGGCCGTTCCTCCCTACCAACTCCTGGAGAGCGCTCAAACAGTGACTCCTCAGGACCCCAGAGCTTGCTCTGGTCTCCCTGGCTGGAACTAGGTGCCGCAATAATCAAGTACCAGTCTTAAGACTCAATACCAATCCTGAACTTATCAGTAAATTCTCTCATCTAGCAAGTTGTATCATACCAAGTTACTGTAGATTATCTCTCAAAACACCTTCCTTACAATTTTTCCCTTTTCCCCAATGAATTCCTTGAAGTGCATTCCTCCTGAATGATTCTTCTCCTGGAAAATATCTGGGCAGCCTCAGCTCTCTACATTGGGTACTTTTAAAAGATTGCCTAGGTCTTTTTGGGTTAGTTGTCATTTATTGAGCCACCTGCTCTGATCCCACTTTCTTGGGGGATCATGACCCCAAATGTAGAGAAGTTGCCACCTGCAACATAGGAAGTGTTTGAGGATGCTGCCACTTGTCTTCTGCTATCCACCTAGTTCCTTCCACCAGTTTGACCAGTAACACTCTTATTAGCAGCTCTCCCAAGCTGTTGTCTCCACTTTTTATTTATTAATAATAGAATATTCAGAATTACATTCCACATCTTTTGACTCTGCTGACTCCATCAGTTCCTACTTAGCATTAAATTTAACATAATTTCTTAGGAAATCAAATTAAAACAATTAACATTATTTTACAAAATTGGTGTATGTGACAGAAGGTATTCAGATGATCATGGATCTTCGAACTATTAGTCATTCTCAGAGTATATAGCTTCCTCTTCATAAATATTTTGCTGGTCAGGGAATTGGTCATACACAAGTTTTCCAATTTAACCCATAAGCCTAATGTCGAATCTTCTTCAGCAATGTTAAACAATACATCATCTACTAAACACGGACGAATAGTATTGAGGGCTTTCGAATCCAGATCCTCTTAGTCTTCATTCGACATGTCCACTAGCCTTTTTTATTTTCCCAGCAAGGCTTTCTGCATCCCTTGTTGCACAAGCAAATCTTTCATCTTGAGTTTCATAACTCAAAATTGATCTTCTCATTGAACTTCTCCACCTCAAACTTCACACTCTCTACCTTGGCCATTTTCTCAAGCAACCAGAGTCAATCTTTGACTTTGGCTCACTTCTTCACCTCGATCTCCATTAATTCAGCTCTGATACCACTTGTTATACTAGAAGCTTAAACAATACAGAGATCAGACAAAATAAACAAAAAATAATGACAAACACATAATAATGAACACATATATTTAATGCGGTAAAACCCTCGAGAGGGAAACATCCACAAAGCAAGTGTATTGGTCTTCTTGTTATTCAAAGATGGAGATTACAATCTTCTTTACAACATAATATAGTTATTCTTCTCTTCTGGATTCACATCAAATCTTCAATATCATCTACAGACTCTATCGACTTACACATAATCATAGACAATTGTTCATTCTAAATTTTTTTGCTTTAAAGCAACTGAAAATTAGAATACAAAAAACTAGATAATGCTAAATCCATAAACCAAGAAAAATCAGTTATTGCTGAACTCGAAAAATAAAAACTCCTATATTTTAGAGAAATTGGTTGTCTCTAAAAATAAAAATTCCTATATTTTAAAGAAATTGGTTTTCTGGAAAAATAAAAACTCCTATATTTTAGAGAAATTGGTTGTCATCCTTATCAACCAGTGAGGACATCGAGGAATTCCAAACTTCCTACATTTTTTCTTAAGAACAGTCAGCCCAACCTTAAGTTCTCTAGCTTCCTATGTAATGGGCATGTTAGAATATTGTGACAATTCATTGTAACTAATATCTATGTTGTTGTGTTCTATAGGTTCTAACGGTGGCTCAACAACTTCCTTTCTCATCACATTCATCGGCCTGCTCTCATTTAATCGATTAAGTCTACTGCAGCGTCTAAAAGAAGGCCCCGGTTGATCTTCAATGCAACGTTTGGTAGTCATCCCTTCAAACAAGTTGGAGGCTATCGACAGAAGTTTGTAATGACTTGAGGGGTTCTTACAGTAACCTTGAAGCTGATCCCAACAAATTCTACCACCTATTCTCTCGTCTACATCGCCAACCAAATGATCAAACAGGACTCCTGCAATCATAACCTTATTAACTTTCCCTACATGGGCAATTTCTCCAGATGAATTTCACCTAATCATCCCCGTAATATTATTATGATGACATGATATGAAAGCTTCTAGTTTGGTATTACACATCTGGGGATCCAATCCCTCTGTCATTGAATTCAAAGTTGGAAGAGCAATCATGGATCCTGCACATCAAACATACAGCTAACTCAGCTCAATGCCCTTGTTACTCGGCTATAAAATCACTATGGAAGAGAGATACTTTTCCCACAGACAAAAGGTTTTCATACGTTACTTTAAATTGCTATATCATTGTTATCATTATACCCATTTAAACAACTCTGATTTCATATACCCAAAAAGTTACGGAACTTGAATATGAATCCCTGAAAGCTTTTATATACAATATGGATGATAATATCAAATATAGGGTTAAATAGGTGGAAATGTGCTATGGAATGTGTATATTCCAAAGCACCATTGCACAAGCATACTGAAAAGTGGATGACTATCCCATCCCAACCTTGACTGTAGAAAATCCTTACAATCAAAGAAAGAAATCCAAACATCTTAGTAGAAAATGTGCTGCGAAAAAATGTGCTCATAGATTTTTTAATTGGCAAACCTTTAATAGAAGATAAATTGGGCACTCATGGATTTTGTTATTGACAAACCTTTGATGGAAGAGAAACTTGTCAGTGAGCAGAAATCAAGATTCTGAAATACATGAGGGCTCAACTTTGGTGTCCCCTTGCTAAAATCATTGCCCTCAACCTTCAAGTTCCCAACTGCTTCTGTAAGTTTAATATATGAATTTGTGCAAGTCTCATTAGTTGGAACCTCAACCAAGTTCTAATTTTCTTGTGGTGCATGTGCATGCTAGTGATACTGATCAGTGCACCTGGTTCCAAAACCTCTCATGGATCAGATAGAGCTTGAACCATCTCATAATCGTTACCCAGCAATTGTTTTCCATGGTCTTGAAATTATAAATATTGTTCAATCGTTGTCCATGACCAATCAGGACAGATCTCACAAATCTCATTGTAATGTTGATGACAATTTCAATCAATGTATAAATGTATCAAATGATAATCAGTAATTTGGGCATTTCCCAAATGACATTTGATTACGAATCTAATATTAACTTTTACATAACTAAACCAAATTACCTGGAGTTTATTGTGTCAATGGGCTCTACGATCGCAAATGCTTCATCCAGGCCATCCAATATATATTGCCAAAATTCATAATCTGAGTTCCTGTTGTCCGGATTTTCTTTGAGTAGCTTCATTGAAAGTTAAATTGTGAGATTTTTTTTCCTGTTTCTGTAGAGCTCTAATCAAACCAGGCATTCATTTGAAAAGAAAAGAAAAAACAAAAGAAGAAGCTAGCGATATGATATCAATTGCATAATACAACAGAAAAACCTACATTCATCCTGCTAGTGCGAAAACACAACATCTGCTTCTGCAATATGAAAGCGCCAACATACCGTGTTTTTAGAGCTGTTGTAAATTGGAATTTCGGTTCAGTTCAATTTTCTATTCATTTTGTATCTCCATGCTTATTTAAATGCCTTTTTTTAATAATATGTGGAGCACATATGCTCATAAATGCTAATGTCACAAATATTGGAAGGATTTCCAAAATACAGGCTTTCCTTCCTGTTTCAATTTGTTTAAATAAACCAAAAAATAAAAAACTGGATACGGGTTTGCATCCTCGGAATCCAATTTCGTTCTTTTGTTAAAAACAAATATTTTGTGTAATATTAAAAAACTGAGCAGTCGATTCTTTGGCATGTTTTTTTCATAAATATAGTTCTAAGCTACAGTCAAAATAGGAGCTTGCTACCGTTAGGACCGTTAGGGTTCTAATGGTCCGACATTGTCATACTTGAAGATCATCTGCTCTAGTTTTCTACTGTCTCACTTTACTTTTTTCCAAAAGAAAATATCAGTTTCTTGTTATTCAGTAGAATCAAAGGTAAATTTTTTTACATCATCTAGTAAGGTTTTCACAAAGCTATGCTACAGTAGCAAATATACCCAGCCACCAATACTCATATCCAAGTCTCCACAAACCAAAATGCAATACTGCCAACAGAAGCAATTAGGATCTAGAATCATTCAATTCTCCAGCTGATACCCAATTCTCCAGCTAATGCCCTAGTAAGTAGGAACGTCAAGGCATAGCAGGGTGGCTAATCCTAAGAAGCACGTCTAGGTGTCTATAAAACCAGAGGGGAAAGTCACCTCTGACATCCACAGGATGTAAAATAGTGTCATATACTCAAACATCAAAGATGCGAGATAGTATAGACAAAAACAAGCTAAAATAGCTGTAAAGAACCATTTATGGTACATGCACCCTCACAAAATTCTGAAAAAATAAGAGGGCCAGAGGCCAATGAGAGTGCTTCTTTGGATAAGCCATCCCCTATAACATTGTGTTCTCTGTATACATGGCAAGCATCAAGTTGTAAAAAAGAAGGTTCAAGATCTCTAATATATTTGCACCAACCCTCCAAATTTTCTGAAGAGCAGAAAGGTCTGCTCTTCTAAAAACTAGTTTATAATGGCAGTTAAGTCTCCATGTATGAAAAGACTAGGCAGACCAATCAGTTTTGCAGTAAACAAAAGAGTCCAAAGAACAAGAAGTTCCCTGGCACCCAATTTCAAGTGAAAGTAATGTTCATGGCTGATAAGGAGAAAAACACCAAAACCTCCTTGCATATTAGCAAAGGCTCCATCAAAGAAACCTGTCGAAAATACTAAGACAGGAGCAGAACCAATATTTCTCGTTTTAAGAATCACATGAGAGGATACAGGATGTTGCTGAAGCTGGTCAATAATGCACTGCACAATATATTTCATGTTAGGCCTATAGTCATAAAAAATACACCTATTTCTGAAAAGCCATAGTTGCCAACACATTAAGAAAGGCAGGTAGGTCAGCCTTTTTTCAATTCTAAACGAGTGTTCCAGGTTCTGCCTATATGTTGACTCCTTCCAAATAATGGGATGGTGAAGTGCAGTTCTAAGAGTCTGAATAATCTCAAAGAGTGAAACGACAATCATTAAAAATATGGTTGACAGTCTGAGCTGAGCGTCTACATAAGCAGCACCAATGTGGCCCTTTTTAATCATGTTATCCCAGGTCCCACTTTACTTATCGCTTAGTCAGAGCTTTATCTGTTGTAGCTTTGATGCTTTTGATCAACGCTCCCGCCACACTGCCACTTTGTGCACCTAGCCCACTTTGTTTATGGCTTTTGCTTCCTTCTCGCACCCGGCTACCAGGTCGTTACCACTCTCTCCCATTCCTTTGATAGAGACTTAGCTGCCATCAAGATATTTTTAAAATATTAATTTGTTTTAAAAATATCAAATTCAAAAATACAATTTCTTATAATAAAAAATTTAAATTTAAATTATAAATAAAAATCAATTAAATTATAATTATATATATTAATAAAGCAAATTATCTTTTTATATAAATAATAATACATAATAAAAAACTTATACCATTTTTAAAAGGAAAATAGATTCAAAAATAATTTTAAAAAATATTAAATCGTAAGTATTTTTATTAATATTTTTATATGTTTAAAAGTTTGTTTTAAAAACTATATTAAACTAAAAAGAAAAAGTGAAAAATGAGAGAATTTTTAACATTAAAAAAAAAAACATAAAATATAAAAATTGATTATTGCATGTTTTGCTTTTGAAAATTAGTTTAAAGATGGCAAAAAGAGAAGGTTAAAAATATTAATGGTACAATTTCAATATAAACATATGAATTTGAGTTGTATAAATTTTTGAAATAGGTAGGGAATTTTATATACATACATACATACACACACATATATATATATGAAGTAACAGTGATATATATATATATATAAATATTTCATAAAGTTTCTAAAGTTTTCATAATGTATGTAAATTTTATTTTATTTTTTTATTTTTTATTTAATGTGATCAAGAATTTAAAAAAACAGTATTTTCAAGGCCTATAAGCCAATCAGAGTTCAACACATATGAAAATAAATTGAATAAATAAAAATCGATTAATATTATTTTTCTCAAGCTTTAGAGATACTTTTAGTTTCTTTGCCAAACTAATACGGTGAAGTGAAACATATAGTCTCTACCTACTGGGAGGACAAATAATTAATGGAATATATGGATGTCTATATAATGGATATTAAAGTTAGTAAAGATTGTTCTAGAGGCCATGCGTATGTCTTGACATTCCTTGATCTATATTTCAAAAAGTGTTTTATAAAAAATAATGAAGATTTGTTTTAAATTCCTTTAGTTAAGAAGGATGGAAAATGAAAGAAATCCCATTGGTAAAATGATAATTTATAGCAAGGCCAAAGGAGGAAACATTTAGGGTTTGAAAAATATTTACCTTTTTTGGAAAATCTTTGGTAGTTAAAATCCTATGGAGGGTCCTTACAAAAGGACTATGGAGGAACGTTATAAAGCATAAATACATAAAGCTAGGGACCTTTGTGGCCTAAATCATGGGTCTAAAGTATTAAAAATGTTTTAATTCAATTAAAGACTTGAAGGACCTTATTAGTCCCTGCCCTCTCGCTGCAGGGACTCTATGAATCGGCTTGTTACCGATTTTATTAATCTACATATAAGTTTATGCAACTATTTCTCTAAGTTTGATTCAACTATTTATAACATCGTTCTTTTAACTAATCATTCACTTTGTGTCTTACAACACGGCTTTGTCCATCGTTCTGTCAACCAATTAGCAAATTGAAATTCTTATTTCGCCTCTTCTTGAGGCAAGTATGTTTTTCAACATCATGATATCATAAGTTTCACATATGAGCTTAGTAAAAAACGACTGATATATGTTAATGCCACTACTCCCTTAGCATTAGTTTGGCAGTAATTGTTAACATTAGATGTTTGTTTGATGCAGAGAAATGAACAAAGGCAGTTTTTGCTCTAAAAGCCACGACTTTAACTTTAAAAATCTTCCACATGGATTCATTTGCTTGTGGACATTGCTATAATTGCCACAGCTTTGTTAAATGTGCATCAATCTTCTACCCGCCGCCTTACTCTTTCGTCAACCGCAGTAACAAAATGCTCAAGAATTCTTTGATAGATGTCAAGTGGTGTGCATACAGTGCATGCAGTGCATGTGTCTTTGCCTTTGACAGATGGGAAGGGACAAGCTGATATAGGCAGGTTGAACCTCTGTATGTTGAGGCTTTGGAAAGGCCATGTCCCTCTTCAGGATGCAGATGCAATGAAGTTGCTCAATCCAACAAGTCAGGGAGATGCAATGAAGTTGCTCAGTCCAACAGGCCTATGAGAGATAGCAGAAAACATGAAAACAGAGGCCCGATAGGAGCGAGAAAAACCGTCTACAGCTCAGTGAATCAACCACTAGAATGCAAGTATAATGGCCAAACTGTCTGCATAATTATGCACATCATAAAGCATTTTTTATTGTATACAGTAATAATATGTTCACATACCTGTTGTATATTGGGTGTAAGTTCCATGCAGGTGAGTGGATGGAGGCGCAGTGGCTCAGTAAATCCATGAATCCATCTCAACGGATCAAGGCGAAGCAACTCACTGAATCAATCTACATCTGGAGTGAATCAATTTACATCCATCACATCGGATCGAAAACAAAAATTTTAACATAAAACAAATTTTTTTACATAAAAGTTCACTCTCACATCGCTAGTCTTGAGCCAAGACATGAGCCTAGACATGAGATTGCAGAGTCTTGAGCTACTTACTGGATTTCTATTTTCTCTACTACTGCTACTTGCTGGCTACTCCTCCTACTCATTCATGGTTTACCTCCTTTATGTGAAACACATATAAGTACACACAAGAGATAAAGGCCAATTGGGTTATATTTCTATTGGAGCACAGATGGATACAACCAGGAGGAAACCATTTTTATAGCCACCTTCTCTATTGTTACCAGGAGGAAACCATTTTTATAGCCACCTTTTCTATTGTTGCTGCCCACTACTAGTTCTGGGTTGGGCCAGTAGAATCTAGTCCCATAGGTTATTGTCCTAGACTTGCACTTAATCAATGGTTGGATCAACCAAAGCAACTACTGCTCAAGGTACCTATGCTTATATTGCTCTTAGGTATGCTTACCCCTACATTTCCACATAATCAAATGACAACTATGCATATTAAATACTAAACACCATAAGTGCCTTCGTGAATAGGATTGCTACAAAATACGCCATAACTATTCTCAGAATTCAATTAAAGAAGAAATGGTGAATGAAAGGAAATTGGAAAAACTCACTCTCAAACCTAGGGATGATAGGAAATTATAGCTACCACCAAAAAAATAAATGAAAGCAGGTGAAGGCTATCATTTGAAGGCCAATCACAGGTGAAGGCTAGAAGAACTGTAGAATCAAAGTTGTTTGTGATAGTTGGTTCCATAAATCAAGCTTCGTTGGATGATTTGGCTTAGTACTTCCTGAATCCACTCCTTGAAACCATTGTTCTTTTAGGTCTGCAAACATATAATGCTACCACATTACTTTTACATGTTTCCAGTATCTAGTGAAGGAAAAATGCTTGTTTTCTAGAGACAAATCTTTGACTGTGGATGTTGCACCAGCGAGGCTACATCGATGACTAGAGCCCTGAAACGAGTCTCTTTGCCTTACAATAGATGTGGTCATCCTAACCTTCCCCTTTGTGATTTCATACAATAGAAGGCCCTTTTCATCACCTGTTTCTGCCCCTACAATGTGCTCTACTATATACCCACAACAACTTACCGCACTTTCTCTTCTATTATTTTGGCCTTTCTGAGCCTTTTTATGAAGATGTATTCAATCATAGTATTGTGTTACACGGACATTCATAGCCTGAAGAACCCTTCGATAGACAAATGAGTAAGTTTTAAAGCAATATGGTTGAAGCAGCTATGTAATCTGTAGTCTCAGATAGAATGAACGTTTCTAATCGACAATTTTAGAAAAACTCTCTTAATGTATTTTAGAAGTTCGTGAGGGAACAAGAAAGAAGCAACCACTTAAAATCACTTGAGCTCATGCAAAAAAATGAGGCATTTATCCCATGGACTCAGCATTGGCTTTAGCTAATATGACATTGAAGTATACGTTAAACTCTGTAATAATTTTATAAGTAAAACCTCAATCAGAATTTGTATTCAGTCAGGCTAGGGAGGCACTATCCTTTTGTGCAACTAAGAACAAAATGCAATTGTGTAGCTAAGAACAAAATACATCAACCTATAGATGAACTCATTGCGACTAATAACTCAGATTTCAGAACTAGTACTCAGAACTCAGACATAAAAGAGCGTCACTTGAAAAGAGTTTGTTTTTGCTAGACTGAGAAAAAGTTTTTTCTATAGAATAGAACTTAAGACCTCATTCTTTCTCAAATTGCATGAACGAAGTTGAGGGCCCGAGAAATTTTTAGAGCAACATCTGGCTGTCAAGAGATAGCAAAAAAAAGACACTAGGCTACAATATAAACCAAGGAGTGGGAGAATGTCTCATTGTCTAGCCTTATTAATTAGCTTCCTTCTATGCAGATCATGCACTCAATGATCATCACACAAACTTTTTGTAACCATGCTTATAAAAATAAAAAAAATAAACAACAACGGTGCTTTTCCAAACATGCAATCAATGATGAATGCTTTGAAGTTTCGTATGTTTTTTGGTCGACCTCATTGCTTTTCCCGAGGTGGTTACAAACTGTGGCTTCTAGTAGTTATAGGTGTCTTGATTGTGTGAGAGGAGTGTTAGGTATAGATGTCTTGATTACTTCGGGAGTATCAATTTGAAAATGACATAAAGTTTGCTAGATTTAATTTCAAATAGTGAAGAATGCAAATTGAGAATTGATTAGAATTTGCAACTTGCATGGAACAACAATAAAAATAAAAATAGAATTTTGGCATCTCAAAACTAAATTCTAATCCGTCAAAACAATAAAGAAATTGAATGATTAGCATTCCTTATAGTGGGGATGTCCTTAATGCTGTAAACAACTCGTCAATTAGTATTCAAGTTATATTTTTATTAAATCTATCACTAATCTCGCAACACGTTCTAGCTAGCACCGCTGGTTGAACCCATCGGCTAGGAGAAGAGACAAGGCTTACTTGCCGAGAGAATAAGAATCAACCCAGGATGGGAAAAGAAGATACGAAACTGGCTGGTCGAAGAACGGAGAGCTGGTCGAACCCGTTAGGTGAGAAGAGAATCAATCTTTTTTGCCATAGCATCTTGGACTAGCATATATATGTTTCACCTATGATGATATGCTTTTACTTTTATATTATTGTTGTCTAGTTCACAAGGCTATAGTTAACTGCATAGTCATAAGGCTGCAATTAAGTTGAGGCTACACTTAAACTGTGAGGTCACAAGGTTGCAATTAAACTGTGTGGTACTCTTAGCAATCCCTTAGGCAGGGACTTAGTTTCTTTGCAACTTTTTCTTGTTTAGACCTTTGGAGTGTCCTTACAAAAGATGGACTATGGAGAAAAAATATAGAGAATAAATACATAAAGGTAGGAACCTTCATGGACTAGATAAGAGGCCTAAGAAAAAGTATTAAAAATGTCTCAATTCATTAAAGGCTTGAAGGCCATTATTTAGACCTTTTCAATGATGGGGAATCATTTGACTTGGAATGTGGGAAATGGTGAGTAGATTAGAATTGGTGTTAGACTCTATTTTGGTATGTGCAGAAAGGGTAAGATTGATAGATGAAATAATTTGATTTGTTAAAGATAAATGATATATACTCTCAAAGAAGTGGGGATCCTCTTTCTATAGCTATACGGTAACAAGGGTTGAAGAATGCATAATCGTTGTGCTTTGAAGAAGATCGAGCAATTCAATAGAATGCATATACAAGAAGACTTAAAAGGGGACATATCAAGTTGAGGAATGACGTGGAGACCCTTGCACGGGAAAATAACAAATATAGGGGTAATTATACAACTTACCTTGGACACAATCCTATGTTTGTTATATATCTTCAAGAGACTATTTCGCGGTGGAAGTAGGTCTGGAAATTAAAAGTGCCCAAAAGACTCAAATCTTTTTATGGATAGATTTGAGAGATAAGCTTTGAATTAGGAAGTCCCTCATAGGAGGTGAAGGCAAGGTCTACATAGGAGGTGAATACAAGGTCTAGGGACATGTATGTTGTGTAGAATGTAAGAAGAAAATATTTCTCACTTGCTAATAAAATGCCCTTATGCTTACTAGCTATGGAAATAATCAAAACAAATCATTAGTACTTTAAATGTGTCTAATGGTGAGAAAGTGGAGGAAAGTATGAAGCAATGGTTTAATTAAAAAGAATTGAAAGAGTTTAGAGCCATGCCATGCCTAATATTCTAGGGAATATGGTTGGCTAGGAACTCTAAAATATTTGAAGACATAGATATTCCCAATTTTCAAGTGTTAACACAAGTTAGGGAAGTGGTCTCCAATGCCAGAATGCATATCAAGCAAAATGTTTCTTGCCATATGGGGGGCATAGAAATAGATAAGTCTTAGATTTGGGAATTTTTTTATGGAGCTAAGTAGTGTCCACCTAGATTTAACACTGCCAGAGGACTCTTAATTCTATCTTATTCTCATCATGTGAAGTTTAAAGCAATCCTTGGGGCCCTAATCCAATAACTATGCTAAATTTCAGGGCTTGATATTATTACTTAATACTCTATTAAATGTGAGTGTAAAATATATACAAATATTCAATGACTCCTCCCTTTTCATCAATGAGAAGAATGGTAGTACTCAATTATATAGTGTTCTAATATCAAGCATATTGGTGACATGCTATGTGAGGTAGTTGCCTTCATAGAATCTAGTTTACTCATGTTTTTAGGGAATTGAATGAGGAATAAGGCAAACTCCCAAAGGAGAGTCAACATATGATGGAGGAGTCCATCACTATGGAGGAATTAAGAGATGGTGACATAAATATTGTTATGATCTCCATTTGAATGTGATATCTTGTTTATGTTCCCTTTATTTATATGTACTTGTTGGACTTACAATATGTAGTATGATCTTAGTTAATAGGAATCTTTGGTGACAATGTTGGGATGACGTATTTATGTCTAGAAAGTTTGGAATTGCAATTGTATCATTAATAAATATGTAGTTTGATATATGCCAACTACTTTGTCATGAAGGGTTCATAATTAACTTGGAGTAGCTTTTAGGATGAAGGTGTATGTTGTAACACCCTGTATTTTGACTAGTCATACATACTACACTTTATTTTGGCTTATTTATTTTTTCAATTTAGCTCGATTGAGTGAGCCTTATTTATGACATGATGGATCGATCTTGTGATGTTACTAGGTTTATTTATGATGTTACTATGCTTAGGATGTCATCATGATTATTATGTTACTATGTTTATGACGTTACAACGTTTTGATTATCATGGGATTCCCTTCTTTTACGATGAGAGTATGTTTAAATGTTTTCATTGATCAAATGTGAAATATATGATGCGGTACGTGGATACCATGTTACGATGTGACCAATTGAATTATAATATGTCGTGTGTACCTATGAATATTTAAATTATTACATGAAAGAATGATGAGGATGGTGATGTGGATCAATTGATTATCAAGTGGAATTACTTGTTATACATGTGTATTTGTGAAGTACTAACAAGATGTAACTGTTACCATAAAAGGAATGAAATCATAAAAGGAAGTAACTGTTAAATAACAAAGAATGTTAAAGTAATTATATTATGTATGTATACTTGTTGTGTTTGCATGAAGGACTATTTGTTAGCAGTTATGCATAAGGAAATATGTTGTATGGTTATAGTGCGTGTTCGACCTGTGCATGTACTGGCCATGCATGCACACCTTGCACATGCACGCTAGTATCAATATACGAATATTGAACATGTTAAATAACGATATGAGTCGTTGTGAATAACTAAGTTAACTAGGCAATGATCTGGTACAGATAATGAACATTTTAGTTATTTAAGCATATGTGAACATTGTAATGAGTAATTGATTAAATATCATCAATTAGAATTGTCATAAGGAAATTGGCATGAATGAACACAAATATTGTTCCACATGCGTAAGTGTAATTGTATTGTTTAATTGTTATCATGATTGTTTAAAACCCTTATGGGTTCTTTGTTTATAAATCCAGGAATATTGTGTGGGTACTAGGGAACTTGTCACTTAAACAAATAGTATTATTATTATAGATTAATCACTAATTATTATTATTATTATTATTATTATTATTATTATTATTATTATTTAATATTAATACTGGTGAAATTGTTATTTACTATAAACCATAGTGTATCAACCAAATTATTATATCAATTATTGAATCAAATGATTAGTAATAAGACACAAAAGCAATTCATGAAAAGTTAAAAGGGAAAGGAAATTCGTTAATGTATACATAATGGTATAATTTAATTGGTTATTAATGTATACATAATGGTATAGTTTAAACAAAGAATTATTGTCATCAATTGTTAATCACTAATTATTATTATTTATTATATTTATAATGATAATTGTCATTTACTATAAATCATGGAACACTAACAATATAATTATATAAATTATTGAGTTAAGTAATTATCGATGGGATTAACCGAAGCATTTCATGGAAAGCTAGAAATGATATTTAATTATTTACCAAACAAGATAAGATAAGATTGCATTAAAATAATAATTGTCATTAATTATTACTAGGTGAGACATCGGATCTAGATTGGATAACATATTTATGACACCCACCACTACCAACGGAAAGGTCAATAATAATACTATTAATTATTATTTTATCCAAACATATTTAATGTTTAAAATGGTGAGTGGGACTAATTATTATCCCACTATCTCGTGAAGACCCCAAGTGAATATATCAAAAATTGTTAATGAATGAGCAGTCAACTCACTCAATTAAATTTAATTGATCTTAATGGCATTTCACTTTTCGAGACAATACGAACAAAATATATAATATTACTTTATTATACCTTGAAATTTTAAACATGAAAGTGATTAAATGTTTTGGGGAACTGTGGGATTTGATAGAGGCAGTGGAGTAAGCTTGAAGGCTTCTAGAGGAGTAAAAGGTAAGTTAGGAAGGTTTTACGGGACTAGAAGGGGGGTTGTTTGTTTTTCTTTGGGAAGGAATATGACTCAGAAATTGGAGGAGAAAGGAGGCATACCGAGGAGGGGGTTAACTCGGGGATTTGAGGAGATGGGAAACTCAAAGCAAGAGGGGAAATTGAACTATGGATTGAGGGATCCTAAGCTATGGAAGGCTTCTATTCGAATTATCGGATTGTGGGCTCGGGGGCTAGGAAATCCGTCGATTTCCTAGGGCCAGCGTGATAAGCTGGTTGGCAGGGTGGTTTATCTATTTTGGTTGCTAACGTTGGGTGAGGAGAGGCTACAGGAACCTAAGGAAACCTACTACAATCTATGTAAAAACAGGTATTCTACTTGATTAAATATTTATAAATTTCAGTACTGAAAATCGAAAGGAAAAATGCATTTTATTTTATTTGTTTCCTAATGTTGTTAGAAATATGGACTGAATGCAAATGGCATGCTAATATAAATTTTATGTCAAGATTAACTTATGAAACAACAACAAAAATCTCTTAGATCACATTTTACTGAAATAAAGAAGAATTGTGATAATAGAATGGTAAACTTTATTTTATTTTTTTCATAAAACAACTCTTTAGGATCTAAATACAAATCGATGACAGCATGAACTTAAGTGCCTGCCTCCAACAGCGAGGGCACTACATATTTGGGATAGCGTTTTGTAGGCCTTGGTAGATCTCATAAACATGTATGAAGAACTTTTGGAATACTCTAAAGATCTTTTAGAGGAATTCCATATCATTGCACTACCAAATACTAAGTATGTGAAGTCTAGAAAAGGTTCAAGTCGTGGTACTTGTTGGGGGTCAACATTTTTTTTGTAAATAATATGCAATTCCTTCTACTAGTAAATAATAATCAAACATAGTACATAATTATAGTACAAAATCTTCATATTCAGCCTCTGGAAAATATTAAATTGTAGAAAAGGGTCTAACTTAAGAGGATTCTCATGGTAATCTCAAAGTCGATTACCAATTTTCCTGAAGAGAGTCTTTCAGGATTTGAACATAAACTATAGCTAGATATAATTAGAACTATGGGCCTAACAGAGATGATGAAAAAAATTCCCAATCTGGCGCTATAGCATAAAAACCTGGAAATATAACTACATCGAATGGTGTTCTCATGGAGCTTGCTTTGGACTATCATCAATTATTATAGGTGTTCCTTCAAACCCCCCTATTTTGCAGCTACTCTTTCCTACCGAACATCCAACTGTCTCCCAATTATGCAGGGTTTCCCTTCCATTATCGCATTCATCATGTGTTTCTCCCGTAGGGCACTAATTTTCTCCTAGATGATACCGATAACCATGTTATGGTTCTCAACCATGCACTTCATTAACATATTCAGGACCTAATATATAACCAATGACCTCTCATAAATCATAATTATGGCCATCGTGTCTCCTGGGTTCTGGATCCAATCTACTAAGGGATTCGAAGTACCTATGTCCTGAAGAACTGGATGGTTCTATATCACAACCTTAGTGTAATGTTCCTCCTTGTTCTTTGTTTCTTCCTCGCTCAAACTGACAGATGGTGTGGAAAGATGAGGGATAAATGTAATCCCTATATTACGCCCTAGATGATTCAAGGCCATATTTAGGCAATGACCATCCTACAGAGAGTCTTCTAGCATTCATTATTCCTACTCCAAACAATTTTCCTTCCTCTTCTGGTCTTCAAGCAAATAACCTAGCAAGAACTTCCTAGTCCAAAAGCTTACCAAAGACCATTCATATATGGTTTGGTGTGCCTTGGAGTCCCTTTACTCCTCAATCCATTGAGCCAAGTTATGATACTCTTCTACCTCTTGAAAGACAATTGTCTCCTCCTAGATTTCAACTTACGATTTTTCAATTTTGATTATGTTGTCCATCGAGATGATAATTTTGTAAGAGTTGACCAAAATCGTTGCCTGCCTCTAGCAGGTGGTAGGTTTTTTATCTCCATTTCCCTTCTTGTTATCTGCCTTGATCTTCACGATATATTTACTACATCTACACTAAGTATTCTTGTCACCTTCCCCTCTGTAGGGGGTCAACAATTCGCTCTCACTCTATTATAAAAAAAAGTTCCAGCTAGTATAGATGGTAGTGTACTCAGAGGTGGATTGATGGTGGATCCCAAGGGTGTTTTTTTAGGTTTTTTCTTCTCCTTGTGTAACGATGGGAGGTCTTAGGTTTGAAAACATCAAAGGGATCCTTTGTGGTTTTCCCTCAAGTTTAAAGGCTACTCTTGATATTGACAGGTGAGAGGGTGTTGTCATTTAATTCAAAATTAATAAATATGTTAAGCATATTCAAGAGGCGGGTATAGATTCATGCCCAAATGATGTAATCCTATTGGTTGACGATCCTCCCAAGCCAACAAAAAAGGATATGTAAAATGATGTATTAAATGGTGGGAGTTATAGTCCTAATTCTCAAAATTCTTTCCAATTTTTTAGGTTTAATGCAAATTTTATGGAATCTAGCTCTCACAAACGTTCATCATTTATGACAACTTATGGTTCTAAAGAGAAGAAAGCATATATAGGGTTTTGGTTGGGCTCTAGCCTAGTAAAAAATGTACCTTAAATCCATGTCAAGTGCTATGAAGGAGGGTGGGTTAGGGAAGCCATCAAAGGTTCTTATGGCAAGAAGAGCCAATAAAGTTGTAAAGAATAAAAGGTTGTTGTAGAAGATGTCTCTTGGAGAAGATATTAAGGTTGAAAAAGTAGCAGGGTTCTTAGGGAAGGCCTTGATTGGAAAGTTACATGGGAAAAATATAAGTGATCATTCTATAAATGATTGGATACAATGTTTATTTTGGTTTTGATTGTAGGCTATGGGTTGGTCTTCCATATCTTATCTCGGTGTTGGATAAGCCTCATATTTTGTAGGGAGGAGGATGTAAAGAAGATTTGAAATGTGTGTTGGTTATAGGACTCTTCCTATTTGGAATTGAGGCCTTGGTTGGTTTGTCTTAATCGTAGATCAAAGGTTTCTAGGAAGGTTACTATTTGTGTAAATTTCCTTGGATTACCCATGGAACTCTAATCAGAGAAATCTTTGAGTGCAATACTGGATTGAGTTGGCAAAACCCTAGAGGTTGATGTTTCCCTTCTTTCTAGTTCTTACTAAACTATTATGTGGGGGTGGCAGGGATTAATAATAATCAAGGTTTGTTGAAGTCTTTGGAGATCATGGTTGGGGATAAAACCCATTTCCCAATTGTGGATTACAATAAGGTCCCTTTTCATTGTGTTCATCGTCACTTATATGGCATGTGGTTGAGGATTTCCCTTAGCCTTTTGTGAATAAATTGGAACGAAATGAAAGATCATGGCTCTAGTTAAAGATCAAGAAAACTAGTGATTAGTGTGGGAGGATCATTTAACTCCCCTATAAATAATGCACGTGAATTATACTTTGTTATTACTATGGTGAAGGAGTCAAATAAGGAGAAGGTTTGCGAGGAGGGAGTGTAGAAGGATTCATGTTCCACAGAGTTTGTGTATTCACGAGGCCCATGTTCCCACTTTGATGGATACCTCACAAGCTTTGGAGTCTGGATTGAAGTCTCCTTCTAATATGTGTTTTGATAACTCGATTGATTTGAATTAGGCAATGAATTTTCTACTTGTCGTTGACAATGATAAAATTTGGTCTTCCCCAACTAACCCAGATGATCTCTCTTTGGGGAGGGCGGGGTGTCAAAAGTGTGGCTCTAAAGGGGGATTAAAAATAAGAGACGGGGTGTAACATCCTTGGTTAAATTTAATTATTGTGATAGACATGTAAATGATGGTCATTTATGTGATAAGTTTATGACTATGATGACTCCAAATAATAATGTAAATAAATAGTTATTCAATCATTTTAATTAAATTTATGTGCGGTTATGAGTAGCCTTGTTGTGAATTGACAAAACTCTCATTTAAGTTAATATCTAAACTTTTACCCATCCCTAAGGGGACAAGTGGTCAAATGGGGAACATAAAGTTATTGTCCAAGAAAGTCCTAGGCAAATAAAAAGCATGCATAGTGGGGAAAAAACCCTGCCCTTTTTGGAAAAAAAAGGAGCTTCCAGGCTCTGCTAAAATTAAGTTATTAAGCTTTGTGATAAATGTGAGTTATCGGTATCCATGATAAATGTGAGCTACCGGGATCTATAATCAATGTGAACTATCAGGTACTGGGAAATTTGAGAGTTATCAAACTCTATGGAATTAGAGCTTTCAGGCTCTGCCAATAACTTTCCCTATAATATTTGGTGGTGCTTGGAGAGAAAATCATAGCTAGTTAAATTTGAATTCTATGTAAGGGGTTGGAAGCTTGTTGGTCAATCGACTTTGATTTTTCCTAAGGCTAGGTAGAGTGGGGTTGTTCAATACACGGTACCCTTCTTAACTACATATGAGTTATTATTCATGTTAATGGACTATGTTTGTAATTACTCGGTGGTACTATTTATATAATTACAGATGAGTCTTTTTTATGTTTTGTAATTAAGGTCTATTAAACCGTTCTTAAAGTTATTTTATGGGATATTTTTAGTGGACTTGAAAGATTCTTATTAAAAATAAATAAATGTGTATTATTGTTGAACTATGAATATTTCATTTTTATTTACTTAGGGTTAACAACTGTGTAATATGTGGGAAGGGGGTTAAATGAAGTATTAAGTCTGGGAATAATACAACTTAGCTTAAACCCTAACCTGAATTAGGGGAAAATATTAACATTGCAATCTGCTTTATTACTATAAAAATAACCCTGGTAGAACTTAGATTTCTTTCATAAACCTAAGAGTAACAGTAAATGATGTGTTAAAAGAACCAACAGGGACTGTACATAATATGTACATAAAGAAGAGTTGTAGAATGGTTTAAATATGTCCACTTATCAAATGAATAGTTGATAATGATACTCAGTAAACTTAATAGAAACTTTGTGACTATTTAGGAAAACAAGCTTATCAGTAAATCAAGACTTCTTTACAGTCATTATAGCAAGTTAAAGCAGTTACAAAACCATAGAGAGTACCAAAATAGATAAAACCAAATCTATAATCTAAATTTCATATTCAGGACTGAATGGTAAGGGAGGTTTCAGACCGAAGATAGAACTTGAGTGGGTTATATAAATCGTGTGCATAACAAATAATCATAGAGTGGAACTCGAGAAAATTACCTAGAGCCCGAGCATAATGGAGAGTGGAAATATGTTGACAACTCACACCAGGTGCGAGCAAGTTATATTTTCCACTCTTTAAAAACAAAGTTATGCCTTAAGTAAACTATTTGAAATCAAAACATATCCAATCAGTTAAACATAATCATAGTCAGCACATCTTAGCATACAGTTTATGATAAAACTATCATCAAGCACCTTGTATTTACCAACAAATACGATTAGGTGTCACAGGTAAACCTTCTTTAAATAGACAAGTGTGGGAAATTAGGTTTAGGTGGCAGGGACCACGATGTCTAAATACAATCAGGCAGTACTAATTAACTTATTATAAGCAAGTCGTTAAGTGATTGTAAACAAAACTTTAGATTATCAACGGGAAGCAAAACCCGCAAAAAACTCTACAATACCACACTATTAAATCTTTAAATATTGAACTGGATTGGAACCCAACTGGGTAACAATCAAAATAAGAACAATGTTTTCACATGATAAGTTAACTATTTGCCTAATTAGTATTTAACAAGCAACCAAATAAATAACCCTTTGCTTAAGATTCAAACATCCATTAAATTAAAATCGACCTAAATAGGAGAGAAAAAGAGGGTTAACTTGTCATCATCTCAGCCATTCATTTTACATCAAAATTTAACACAACTCAATTCGAGCATAGCCATTAAATCCCAAGATTCCAAGTCCTGGCATAAGGCCTATGCAAATTATTTAAAACCCTCAAATAAAATGGAGGGACTACTTGCAAAGTTCTTGTCATGAAAGGTGAAGAGGCAACACAAGTATGAATTATAGAACCTTCTCATCCATCACCGTGAGCTAACCATCAAGCCCGAGGGGAACACAACTAGATAAGGGTGCATTGCTTATTGGGAAGGTTATGTGAAGGAAGCCGACCCTATAACCCATAACTCTCAAGCGGTTGAGATACCTGCAAAATGTTACAATTTGGAATTAGTTTCTATGAAACATGAGAATGTAGAATCCAAAAGGACAAAGTTGAGATTAATACAAACAAGTCTGGAACTTAATCACTTACCACGTTCTAGTTGGAAATGCCTTTGATAGTTTCTCAATATCATTCCTCCAAACATGCCAAATTATTGTAAAATGTGTAGCTCTGTACAATGTATTATGTATAGGGTGATTATTACAGTTCAACACGGTCAAGACAATCTCCATGAATTAAGTCTCACTCTGAAAGGTGCAGGTTGAGCCAAACCTCTCCTAAGCTCGAAAGGGATGAAAAATAAAACTAGAACTCCCTCACATAGTTGGAAAATTGTACCACAATGGGTTTAAATTCATTGTCGAAGTTGACCCAATGTGGCAACTTCTCACCAGGTCTATCCACCGAACCCTGTACGAGATTAGTGATAAGAATAATGAACTAAAAACTTTAGCAGTAGGTTTTGTTATTCAAAGTTTATCCTATCTATTGACATGGGAACAATGGGTATTATATCCTTGTTTAAATTTTCCACAATTCTAATTGTTATGGGTTGAGATAAAGTCTGAAACACACATAACTTCTAACACCCAAGGTGAGGATGTGTCCTCCATGATAAAACCTGGAAAAGACATAGAATTAGGATGAAGTATAAATAAAATATGAGTATAGAGTTAAAGTAGAAGAAGTAACAAATAAAAGGAAGTTAAGAAAATAAGGTTGTAAACTAACCTTCATAACATTCGACTTAGTTATTGGGAAGACCAAAGTCTCCTTTTGCATAAGCGCTTATACCTGTAAGAGTAAATAAATAATATGTTAGCATCGAGATAAGCAGCCTAAGCTCCCTAAAATAGATTGCATCCATCCATAGCTTGGTAGAAAAATCCTTGGATTAATTTTAATAAACTAAATAAATTTTGTGGGGATTAATCCATTATTGCAAAGTTTGATTATGAAGTATTATTACACAGGGAGTCTCCAATATTCTTGTGGGGAAAGAAAACTATGTGTCAACAACCATGTCAAAAATCTCATTTGGAGATTGAGAGGGGGCGGCGTGTTAATTGAGTATGTAAATAGTTGAAGAGGTTGATTTTTTCTAGTTTGTATGGGTCTCGATCCGAGTCTTCCAACAAGGGAGGAAAAGGTGTTTCTAGTAGTTTGGGATTAGACCTTATCTTAGAGTTGGGTTCTTTTATGGTAGGGAAATAATATTTTATGCTACATTATCAAGATAAATCACTAAAAGAAATTCAACAAGGGAAGCAAAAATCTCTTAAGGGGGTCTTTAGAGCAGGGGGAAATTCCCATAGGGTTTATAAATGATTGTGTTGTCTATTACTGTTAAATTTTAAACTTTTATGCAATTGAGAATAACAAGGTGCATTTATAACCCAATACGAGATCGACATTGTCATGTGGATAACTGTAATACCCTGGATGTTAAGCCCCAGATAGATGTTACTATTTTGTTTATTATTTGTCACTAGGTGTTGAGACTATGGACTTTGGACATTATTATTATTGGTGTTGTTTAATTAAATAACTAGAACAACATGGACAACTAACGTAAATGGGGGGCCATGGATTCCACTTGTGAGGGGGTCAAGGACTATGAGTTGTTTCTCTCACTAACATTACTTGCTTGACCCTATTTTTGGTTATTTTGGGTTATGGAAAAACTATTGAGTCCACTTTGATGATTGGTGGGCCTACTTGGCTAATGATCCTTCCTTAGCCTCTTGTAATGCTCTTTATCCACTCATGCGGTCTCACTGGCTATTTTTAGCTAACACTCCTTGGAAAAAAGTGTAACCCCCTCCTTACTCCACCTTTTTGCTATTCTAAGAAGGAATCTCATGAATGAGTAACTCCACCCTCTCTTCAATTTTAGTTGGCTTCTAACCTTTGGAATTACCTCTCTTGGAATTTGAGTCACTCACATGGGGATTCGAATGGCTATAAAAGGATTTGAATTGGCTATCTTTCACTCTTCTTCTCCCTCTCTGAGCTCTCTAGTTCAAAGGAATGCTCTCTTGTCTGGGAAATATATTCTCTCGAGTAGGAGATGCATTGAAGGCGTTGTAATGGGGATTGAAGATTGATGTATGCTTACACAACATGAGTCATTATCCCATTGCTTGTATCTATACAATCTAGCTTTGTAAATCCTAGGTAAGGGTGGTGATATACTCAACTCACTAGGTAGGACGAGAGTCACAACTCACCAGGTAGTGTAGATGGAAGGGAAAGTTGATATGGTGAAAGGTGTAGTTGTGGTATTTGCATGGTGTTGAGAAGGGCACAAACATATGTTCCAGTTCAGATATTTATGAGCATTTGTGAATTGTGAGGCATGTTCCTTTGCATCTAGAACATCCTTTCAAGTAAGGAATACTTTTTGTTTCATTTAAAAAGTTTTATGTTTGACTGAGATACAACTATTTTTGTGTGGTAGTGTTCCTGGTGTTGAGATGAGCACACCATACCTTTTGGATTGAGATTACCTCTCTTTTGGATCTATGACCTCATGTAGGGGGTGACTATCATGTTGAAATATGTATGAGAATGGCATGTCTAAGGTTCAATGGAAGGTTGTATTGTTGAAGTTAGTTTCCCATGATTAAGATGAGTATTTATTATATGATTATTTACTGCATTTCCAAAAGTATGCGTGCTTATAGATTTGATTTGCTTATGATTTGTATGGTTGTGAGGTGGAATGCATGATATATGATGTTATATGGTTGTAGATGAAATCTTTCATTTCTGAATTTGCTTATGTTGATATGGCTATGGTTGGTAATCTGTGATGAGTATTTATTATATGATTATTGAGCCGAGAGGCTCCCTACAGCCCAGTATGGGGGAGATCTTGTAACATTACGTAACGTTATGTAACATTATGTCGCGTTACGTAACGTTATGTTGCATTACATAACGTTATTTTTATTAATAAAAAAAATACATTTTTTAATTATAAAACAAAATAAATGTCGGCCAGAAAAACAACCTAGTATGGGGGAGATGTTGTAATATTCCTACCTAACAAAATAATAAAAAAGTAACAAATAACAAAACAATAAAAAAATTAAAAATTTAATTATCCCCCCAAAAAATGTGGATCATAAAAAAAACACAATATGGGGGAGATGTTGTAATGTTTCTACATAACAAAATAATAAAAAAATAAAAATTGAATTATTTGCAAAAAAATGTTGGTCTTTTAAACAACCCATGGTTTTAGGAGGGCCTTGCATATGGTTTTCAAACCATTTATGGGGAGATGTTGTAATGTTCGTTCATAACAAAATAAAAAATAATATTAAATATTATATGTTGGCCATAAATAATATTAAATATTAATAATAAATATATTATATGTTGACCTTAAATAAAAAGATGTGTCTTTTGGTTTGAATCAAATCAATGGTATATATAGGACACACCAAAGTTGATAGCTCATTGAGTGTAATATCTAAGAAGAGGTTTGCACCTAGAGAGATTTGATCCCTCTCGGGTCTTGATAGAGCCTAGGATTTGGATCTACGCTGGTTTACCACATTTTCAGAATTATATGTGCTTATGGATCTGATTTGCTTATGATCTATATGGTTGTAGGCGACATCCACGAGATCTAATGTCATATGGATGTATATGATGTCCTTTATATCTGAATTTTTTTATGTTCATATGGTTATGGATGGTGGTCTATGGATTTGTTTTTTGATACTACTATTGTGGTTGTAGATTGTAGCCTGTAAATCTGTTTATTATATGGTTTACGACAATTGCATATATGATTATATTCAAGGTTAAATGGATGTATTAAATATGATATTTGGTGTTTAGATACATGTTGATATCTTGCTCAAATCTGTTTACATTGATGTTTTCATTTACCTTGCATTGCATGCGCATATGGAAAATGATATGCATCACAAGTTTGCATTGTCTTTTAAAAGACTAATTGTTTTATTTAATTGGCTTGTTGCTATGTTGGCCTAGACTTAGATAACCTTAATCTTATTGTGCATTACCTTGATTCAGCCTTCCCTTGGGTTTCCAAGTGTCCCTGGCCTTGGATTTGGGATTGGGGACATCACAAAGTGTTATCAGAGCTTAGGTTTCAACTCTGCGACTATTGGGCCTTCTACATATCTATAACTCTATGTATATGCATTTGGAATGCATTGTAAAGAAGTTTAAACTCCCTTATGTAAATGGAATAGTTTTTTGTGTTAATAGTGATTTATAATGACCACATTGCAGCCCCAGTTATGCTAGTTAATGAATGAACATACAATGTTATTGTTGAAAAACAGATTTTAAACCCCTAATCGAAGTAGTGAAGACCAAAAAATCAATAAGTATAATAAAGAGGAAGCAACAATAGCAAGATTTCATATATCAAAGTTTGCTATAGAGATCAAAAATGGATTTAGAAGATGGACGGGTACCATATATCCCTAAAGAGGAGTATGTTGGAAGAATAGAAGTAAGATCAAATGGACATAATAGAAGTAATGAATCCTTAAGTTTGGAAGATTCTTTAAGAAAATGCAGAGAGGATAATGAAAGGATCATTCACATTGAAGAACAAATCATGCATGACCTGAAACAATTGAAGGGAACCCAAAGATCAGCTCCCAAAAACCATCAGGAAGTTAGAAGACACGAGTTAAGAAGAGACCATGAAAGATCTATATCATCTTCAAGAAAATCTCATCACAAAACCTTTGCTGAGAAGAAGAAAAAGTATTCATCAAGTAGCTTAGAAAGCAGCCATGGAAGATCCCAAGTGATCCGGTGGATTATTCATCTTCAAAAATTACACTGATCCAATATGGTACAATAGTTATTAATCTATGGTTTTAACTCATATGCTAAACATTATATGCACGTCGCGCAGCTATCACATGGTGCACAGCTTATCGCATGCCACGCAGTTACCCCATGGTGCGCAGCTTATCGTATCCCGCGCAGTTGTGGCAGGGGCCCCACAGTTCACGCACCGTCCAGTTGAACATCGAATGGTTCGTAGAGAGTCCTTATATACCGCAACATTTTATAGGCTGCGACAGCGGATCGGGTATATGGCGAAGTCCTTATATACCGCGACATTTATAGGCTACGACAGCGGATCGGGTATATGGCGAAGTCCTTATATGCCACAACATTTTTATGCTGCGAAGTTGATGGTGACATCAAACGGTTACGTTACGTGGCATAGCCCAGTTGCAAGTCATTGCAACGTGTTATGAGTCGGCACATGTGCGTGGAGTTGGTTGCAACGTTTCGGGGATCTGGAACGTCGTGGTAACATAACGCTTGGGCCGTGACTTGGCGAGATGGCATGATTCAGTTTAGCATATAGTTGTAACGACAATAAAGAAGAATTTGTTACTTATCCTTCCTTTGAACTCTTAAATAGAGGAGGCTGGCCACCGAGACAGACAGAGGACAGACCGAGTAGAGAGACGCAGATTGTTTGAGAGCGCAGAGCTTCGTTTCTTTGTTATGAGAAGCTTAGAGAGTCCTTGCTACGAAGTGTTCAGATGTTGTTACTGTAGAAGTCGACATTCTCTATTACAGTTTAGTTTTCTTTGTCTTTGAATGCTAATTGTAATTTCCAGAAGAGAGGTCTTCAAGACTTTGTACAGCATTCTGTTTACAGTTGCTGAAGTTGTTTCCAGAACCATTTTTGTACCATTTCAAAGAGATTAATTGGATCGGTACCCATTGGAGAGGGGCTCGGAGACGTAGCCCAGTGGAGGGGGTGAACTCCGTTATCAACTTCTGTTTGTGACTCTCTGATTTTGTGTTGTTGTTTTTTTTATATCTATTTATCAGTTCTGTTGTTCTCGTTTCGGTTTTCTCATTCCTGTCGTAGTGTGGTTTTTCATTACTGTTCTGAGCATTTAATTTATGCTAATGTTGTTATATTAGTTAACCTGTTGCACACATTCTTTTACAACAAACTTTTAATGCACACAAGTTGAGGTCCGATGGATCACCTAGTAAGATATAAGAAGAGGAAGTTTGCACAAAATGAACTAATGGGAGAACTGAGAAGAATCAAACTCCCAACCTTTGATGGAGAAGCAAAGAAAGGAGGAGATGTTGAAGCTTGGTTGTTGGGACTTATAAAGTTTTTCCATTTGCAACAGTATACATCAAACTTGGAAGTAAGTGTAACCATCTATCATTTCTGAGGTAAAGCATCTATTTGGTGGGATTAACTATTTAAGTTAAAAGATGTTGATGAATATAAAATCTTTTGGAGAAAGTGCAATAAATACTTCTTGAAATAATATCTCTCATAGCACTACTATGACAAGATGAAATAGTTCTTTGAACTCAAGTTGGGCAGCGTGACCATGGAATATTATTATAAAAGGTTCCTAGAACTCTTGAAGTATGCAAATTTCATAAAGGATGAGAAAGTGAAGATTCATAGGTTCATCTGTGGTCTACTGGATTCCTATAATTAAAAGATCTAATATGACAAACCAAATACCCTTAAAGATGTCCTTTGGAAGGCAATGCATCTATATGATCATAATAAGAACAAAGACCCTTATCACAAGGACTAGAAAGATAACAAAAGAGACAAGCAATAACAAAGAAAGAAAGGGTTCAAGCCTCCATCATTCAAAAACAGTAATAATTCATATCAGCAAGAGCAAATCAAAACCAAAGGGGAAGAACATTCAGATAGAAATCCAAGACCACCTATTGAATTTTGATATGTAAGGAGAATCATTATTCAAGGCAGTGTCCACATAAGGGAAGCACCATTAACAACATTCAAGAAGCCTCAATTGTTGGTGATGTTGGAAGAAGTATTCAAGAATCTATGTGGCCCTGGATCGTAGAATCCTGGATGGTTGAGGTAGTAGGTAAGCTTGAGACAACAAGTTTAGTGCAGTTGGCTACATGCACCAAGAGGAAGGTCAAAAAAATAGTAAGGACTTGTACTTTGTAAATTAATTGTTTGAAGACCTTTGCAGACTTGAACATCATAAATTTAGGTTTAGATGATGTATTGATTGTCATGGATCAGTTGAATGCACATAATGCCATACTTGACTGTCACAACAAAACTTATACTTGTATGGATGAAGAAGCCAATCAAGCAACAATCAGAGGTATACCTAGACCGATATCTCAGAGACAGATCATTACCTTGTAGTTGAGAAAGTGTTTCAGAAAAGGTTTCCAGTTGTATGTAGCTCATGTGGAAGAACCAAGAGAAGGAAAATAACCAGAACTACAAGATTTCCTAGTTTTATAGGAATTTGCAAATGTATTTCAAGAATATCCAGGAATACCACCTAAGAGGGGTATTGATTTCACTATTGATTTGGTAGCAAGCGCAGTTCCTTCATCTAAAGCACCTCATAGAATTAGTACACCAGAATTGAAAGAGTTACAGATGCAGTTAGAAGAGATTTTGAAGAACTGTTATATAAGGCCGAATGTGTCACCTTAGGGCACTCTTGTGTTGTTTGTAAATAAGAAATATGGAACTCTAAGACTCTGTGTAGATTACAGTCAACTAAATAAAGCAACAGTCAAAAACAAGTATCCCTTGCCAAGGATTGATGACTTGTTTGATCAGTTGACAAGAGCCAAAGTATTGTCAAAGATAGATCTGAGATATGGATATCACCAACTCAAAATCAAGAATGAAGACATCAGTAAGACAAAATTTGGGACAAGGTACAATTATTATGAGGTTATAGCGGTACCTTTTGGATTGACAAATGCACCAGTAACATTCATGTGTATGATGAATGGAGTTTTCAGAAAGTATTTGGATAAGTTTGTAATTTTGTTCATAGATGACATCATCATCTATTCCAAGACAGAAGAAGAGCATGAAAAACATCTAAGATTGGTGATGCAAGTACTCAAAGAGCATAAGTTGTATGCCAATACCAGTAAGTGTTCATTCTATCATAGTAGAATTCATTACTTGGGAAACATCATATCAGAAGAAGACATCTCATTGGATCTTGGAAAGATAAGAGGTATTATGGAATGGTCGACACCAAGGAATGTATTAGAAGTGAGATCTTTTATGGGGTTCACAGGTAACTACTAAAGATTCATTAAAGGACTTTCAAAGTTATCTCATCTTATTACATCCTTGCAGAGGAAGGATGTGAAGTTCGGATGGAATTCTAAGTGTGAAGATAGTTTTCAGAGACTCAAGGAAATGCTTACCAGTGCACGAGTTATGAATATTGTAGATCCTGATTAAAGCTTTGTAGTATGCACTGATGCATGTAAGAAAAACATTGGTGGAGTGTTGACTGAGTATGGAAAAGTTATCAATTATTAATCCATGAAGCTGAAAGAACATGAACAAAACTATGCCACTCATGATCTGGAGCTTGCATCCATCATTCATGCCTTGAAGATGTGGAGACACTACTTGATGGGTAAGAAGTTTGAATTCAAGACTAATCATGACGGTTTGAAGTATTTGTTTGAGAAACCTACCTTGAATGCAAGAGAAAGGTGGTGGATAGAATTGATATGTGAATGTGACTTTGATATCAAGCACATTAAAGGTAAGGAGAATAAGGTAGATAATGCACTCAGTAGGAAGATACATGTGATGTATGTAGCATATATCAGTACTAGTGCATCAAATTTGAAGGATATGTTGAGAATGTATGTGATGGATCAACCATCCAAATGGGAGGATTATTTACACTTGGTAGAGTTTGCTTATAATAATGGACATCATGCATCTCTAAAGATGAGTCCTTTTGAGGAATTGTATGGGAGAAAGTGCAATACTCCTATGAGTTGGGATAATCCAACAAACAAAATCATTATTGGACCAAAATTACCGAAGGACATGGAAGATCAAATGGTTAGAATAAAGCGGAATTTGAAAGTAGCTTAGGACGGACATAAGAGTTATGTAGATCAAAATAGAACTAACAAACAGTTTAAAGTTGGAGATCATGTCTTTTTGAAAGTTAGACCCAAAAAGAGTTGTTTGAACTTGCAAAATTGTTCCAAGCTAGTTGCTAGATAATGTGGACCCTTTGAGATCTTAGCTAGGATAGGTTTCATTGCATATGAGCTTGCATTGCTTGCTTGCATTAAAGTGCATAATGTATTCCATGTATCTTTGTTTAAACAATGTATACCTAGAGATAATCATGTGATTGATTGGAATGTGATTCAGGTGGAACCAAAAGGGGACTTTTTGGTATAACCAGTCCCATATTGGGCAGAAAAGTCAAGTTACTTAGGAATTGAGAAATCATGCAGGTAAAGGTCCAATGGACCCATTACAGTCCTGGAGATGCTACATGGGAGATGGAAGAAGCTACGAGGGAAGAACACCCTCATCTTTTTTGAAATTTTGTGTTGTGGCATCTATGCAATAAGTATGCATTGAGGTCGATGCATTGTTTTAAGGGGGAGGGGGATGTAATACCCCAGATGTTAAGCCCCAGACATATGTTACTATTTTTTGTATTATTAGGCACTAGGTGTCAGGACTATGAACTTTGGATGTCATTATTATTATTGTTGTTTAATTAAATAACTAGCTCAACATGGACAACTAACAAGAATGGGGGGGCCATGGTTTCCACTTGTGAGGGGGTTGGGGGCTAAGAGTTGTTGCTCTCCCTAACATTACTTGTTGGACCTTATTTTTGGTTATTTTGGGTTATGGAGAAACTATTGAGTCCTCTTTGATTATTCATGGTCCTTCTTGGCTAGTGTACCCTCGTTAGCCTCTTATGATTCTCTTCATCCACTCATAAGCCCTTATTGTCTATTTTTAGCCTACACTCCTTGGAAAAACGTGTAACCCCCTCCTTACTCCACATTTTTCTATTATGGGAAGGAATCTCATGAATGAGTAACTCCTCTCTCTCTTCAATTAGAGTTGGCTTTTAACCTTTGGAGTTACCTCTCTTAGAATTCGACTCACTCACTTGGGGATTCGAATGGCTATATAAGGATCCAAATTGGCTCTCTTTCACTCTTCTTCTCTCTCTGAGCTATCTAGTGTAAAGGAATGCTCTCTTGTTTGGGAAATACATGGTTTCGAGCAAGAGATAGATGGTATTGTTGAAGATTGAAGGCCTTGTAATGAGGTTTGAATACATTGTAATAGGGATTGAAGATTAATCTATGCTTACACAACATGATTGATCTATGTTTACACAACATGATCTATGCTTACCCCATTGCTTGTCTCTATATAATATAGCCTGTAAATCCCAGGTTAGGTTGGTGATATCCTAAGGGCTTGTGCAACGAGGGGAGTCACAACTCACTAGGTAGTGTATATGGAGGGGAAAGTTGACATGGTGAAAAGTGTAGTTATGGTATTATCACGGTGTTGAGAAGGGCACAACCATATGTTCTAGTTTAATTTTTTTGAGAATTTTTGAGTTGTGAGACCTTATCCATTGCATCCATAATGTCGTTTCCAATAAGAAATACTTTTTGTTTCATTGAAAAAGGTTTCCATTTGATTGAGATACAATTGTTTTTGTGTGGAAATGTTCCCGGTGTTGAGATGAACGCACCATACCTTTTGGTTTGAGAGTACCTCTCGTGTGGATCTATGGCCTTAGCTTTGGGGTGATTGTCATGTTGAAAGATGCATGAACATGGAATGTATAAGGCTGGGTGGAACGTTGTCATGTTGAAGCCAGTTGCCCATGATTGAGATTAATATTTATTATACGATTATTTACTGCAATTTTGGAAATATATGTGCTTATGATTTGTATGGTTGTAGGTGACAACCATAAGATATAATGTTATATGACTATAGATGGAATATTTCATATCTGAATTTGTTTATGTCGATATGGCTATGGTTGGTAGTCAGTGATGAGTATTTATTGTATGATTATTTATTGCATTTTTCAGAAATATATGTGCTTATGGATCTGATTTGCTTATGATGTGTATGGTTATAGGTGTGTTGATGGGCCCAATGTGTAGTTACCTAGAAAATCCTACAAGGTAGTCAACACAAGGAGATAACCCCGCCAAAGGATTTGAATCGTTCCCATGCAGAGAAGACTCTATCCTCGAGCTGTTTGAAATGGCTAAATCATATGGATACGAGGCCTCCACTGGCACGAGGTTTTATTAGATCTAGAAGATCTACAATAAGGATTGATTGAAAACAATAAAAGAAGTAATATCTAACTAACTACTTAAGGACACTTAAAGATGGTAGGAAATGTTTTGGAAATAAGATTGTTGCGAAATATAACATATGAAAAGAACAATTGCTTAGCATGCAAACATGTGAATCAAGATTACTCCTTTCAACTATCTTAAGACTAACTCATCAAATAAAATTTCCAAGTATTATGTCTAAAGTATTAGAGATACACAACAAACCCAAGAGACAATATTAATTCACAAATCAATATTCAGATATTTACATTCGATCATCAGTAGCATAAAAGATAACAAACACTAAATAAACACATTCGCTCAATGTACATTACATATGTCAATTCCAGTATAGAAACATCAACATAGGAGCCAACATATAAAAAAAAATCTGATAATCAGTGATCCAAACAGATTTTAGAGATAAGCTAAAATTCATTAAAAGCATTCAATGAATAACCATGCAACATAATATGAGCTGATAACTGCAATTTTATTAATCTGAAAAACACTACAAAGTAGTAAAACCACAAAATTCCTTGTTATGTTTCAGGTAGTCTTGTCTCCTATGAATTCCTTAATCTTTTTCTCTGAAAGAAATCCCCCTCTACTTGAGAAATTACATCCTTAAATAAGATTATAGATTTTACAAGAAAGGAAAAATTTCCCAAAATGTGGGATTACAAAATCAAATAGTTTTTAGGATTGTCCAAGGACAGAATGCCACTTGGCATATAGGTCCATAATCTCATCGATCTCCTTGAAATGGGCATGCCTTAAGTGGATTTTTGTTTTACAAATTAGGGAGAAAATCTCCCTCCTTTTGATTTTTCTCCACTCTTTCAAGAACACTTGTATTCGAGCTATCAAGGCATGAGCAGCCTCAATCCATCTCCTAATTTCTGGTACTATGAGCTGACTCATTTGCTAGATTAGTTCCTTGTCATCATCAAAACGTCGTTCCACCTATTCCAACTAAAGTTGCAGGGAAGGTTCTTGACTAATCGACTCCAAAATGGGCAGGTCCAAATAGGTTAGCAAATCCTCAGCATCTGACCACCTTGTCTCACAAATTTCATGCCCTTCATTGATCAAAGTCTCCACTGCATCACACATACTTTCCCATGTCTCAATAGTAACCTCAGTGGTTTTGGCCTGCAGACTGTCTAAGATCGGTATATCATGTGGTTTCTCTTTAATATGCTTCTGCCATCCTGTCACCTGTTCAAAAGTTGTAGATGTTTTTCTTATGCAATCATGGTGGGTTTCGAGGGTTTCATAATGCTTATTAAACTCTTCATAAAACCCTTGCATCTCATAGAAACACGTGTACAGATCCACCATGGCCTGTCGGAAATCTTGATGCACGCTATAGAGTACCTGTTTGAGTTCTTCTTATATCAGACGTAGAAAAGAGGAGACTTTTGAGGCTAGTTGGGCATCTTTCAGTTGCTGATTGATGAGGACAATTTGTTATGCTTGCTTCTGATTTAGAACATCTATGTTCCCAAGCTATAGTATAAGTTGTTCAACTTTCTCCTGTCAGTGCCGAACTGTTTCTTCATGCTTCTAGTTCAGCTAGTTAATTTCTTGTTCATGTTTTTACTCTGCCACTGACAAATCTAGTTTGGATTTCTATAGTTCTTTTTCCTTTCCCCCCATGACCAAACTAAGTTGTGAAACTGAATCAAAATTGGCACCTGCAAAGACTCCCATGGCAGCTTATGTGTCCAATGCTCCTTACTGAACGTCAATGGTATCTGACTTCCAAATAACCTGATTTAGAGAAGGCACATGTTTGGCAGAACTTTCCCTGGCTCTATTTGCTCCCGTCTTCACCACAACTTTGTCCTTTTTGCTCCAATAGTACTTTCCCATTGATACCACTGCATCCTCTCCAAAATCTGCCATCACTTCTGATGATGAAGTGGTTTGGTGGTGGATGGTAACTAGGGGATCATTTTTTGTTTGGTTCAAGGGAATGTCTATGCTCAGGGGAGGGATATTCATAGGAGCAGAAGGAGAGGTAAAATTAAGAGATGTAAAAGAATCAGATATAGGAAAAACTTCTTTGTTAGGAGGAGTGATAGAGGCAGAAGGAATGTTCTCTTGGGAAAGTTGGGGAATTGGGGACGTTGTGATAGGGTGAGGTGGTGAAAGGGGAGGACGAGAAGTACGAATAGGTGAATCAACTAAAATTGTGGGAATGTCAGTAGTACCTCCCATAATTGGTGATAAATTTGTCTGGGAATAGGATTGCTGGAAAGATGATGAACCTAACATACTGGGAAAACCTTGGAGATTGGGAATGGATGACAAAAGGGTAGTCATAACAGCCTCTGGGTTAGTAGCAGGGTCTTCTTCCTCGTCTAGATCACTATGCACATCATGAATTTCAATCTGAGTTGAGGATAAAGAAATTATCTTTTGTGTAGGGGTATCATGTACAGGAGATTGCTCTTATTTAACAACCGGGAGGAAAGCCATCGGTTTCTCTTTCGCAGGCTCTTCCTGCATTTTAGTCTGTTCTTCGCTTGCTTGAACCTTTTGTTTTCTAGGCTGGTTTTTAGCCATCTATGTATGGGTCTATAGTTGGGAGTTGATTAATTCAAGATTTCTCTTGAGTTCTGCCCCTTTTGTAGTGTATCTTCCATTGTGGTAAGACAAGGACTGGATGGGCCTTCAAGGACACCTTTACCTTTGTCCTTGGGTTGAGCAGCGAGGGCAGCAGCAGAACTTGTTGCATGTTCTCTTGCCTCCTTTTTTGTTTTCTCCTTCTGAATATTTTACTTTATCTCGAATTTATCCTGCCTTTCACAAAGAATTCTTACCTTGAGGTCCTTCTAATAATTGTATAGATGAGACTTGGTATCCGGATCCGTGATTTTATTTATTGCCTCCTGAAAATCTGTAGTCGCTCGAAACATGGAATCATCACGATCAATTTCATGCACATAATGAAATTTGACGTGTTCATGAGCAAAAAGATTAGCCAAATAAGCCATTGGGTCGTGCATTGTCTTGGATGCCTCCCCCAAATTCATAACATAAATTTCCTTTTTGAGCAGGGATGCATGGGTGGGGTTCTGTAACACAAGAGCGTCGAGGGGAATGGGAAATTTGGGCCAAGCCCTCTTCTTATGCTTAGTCAACTTAGGAAAAACCCCATCAACGACAGTCTGGTAAGCAAATTCTTGCAGCACCATGCGATCGGGAACTATCCTGGGAAGTAGGTGGATTGTATTGTTGCCCCAAATTCTTATGTAAGAGAAATATTCTCCTACATTCCAATCGCCATATAATAAAATTAGTGCCCTAGCACCTTCATAGAACGTAGGAGCATCAGTCTTGAAAATTTTGAAATACATTGACCCAAGAAATAGGTCACACAGCTCATAAACTCGTGGGATGAAGTTATTTTCCCACATATCAGAGCAATATATATGCACAGGCGAGGATTTCTCGTTCCAATACAAATTCAAACCTAGAAAAGAGGAAGACACGCAGAATGCATCGATCACAAACCCTGACATATAAAAATACGGCTTTCGGTTGGCCGTGGTTTTCTGATACTTCTCAATTTCATCTCGCAAATTGCAGGACAAATTTTGCACCTAATTGAAAGAATCACCCGTGAGCAAAATATGGTGCGCCATAGGAACCCATTGTGCCCTGGGCGAAGAACAGTTGGGTAACCCATACAATATACAAAACATGGCTGCCAATAACGAGAAAGGCTCTCTGAACTAGGAAATTGGGTATGCCAAAAGTGAAGCAGGAATAACTAGTGTTGGGTCTTCCAGCCAGGATTTGAATACTTCTTCATAATTGAACTTGGAGAGGGTTTTATCAGAAAATTTCGATGAGAGAAGTTGTTTGGGCGGTCCTAAAGCATAAGCCCTAACGAATACCTCAGGACAGAACAAAGAAATAGGGATAATTTGTGTCATGAAATGAGCGTCCCTTAGGGCTGACATGGTCCAATGCCCACTTAATAGGGTCTATGTAGGGCATGAATGGGGGTCTAGCAGCGATGCAGTGGAGCTAGGAATTACGAATATGAAGATAAGCAGGTTGGTCGTGGGTGACAGAGGAAAAATTGTCATTATCAAAGATAGAGTAAATCCTGGACCAATCCATATATGAAGTATCAGACACACGCCCACTAGTGTCAGTAAACACACCGACATTGGGGTCTTTGTTCTTCTACTCCTGAAGAAGGGTTTTTGACCTAGTGTTCCTAGATGTGGTGGATGCCTTCTCTAATTGGATCTTGGCCACCATGTTTGATAATGACGTGAGTTCAATTACAGAAAAAAAAACGGTTAGGCAGTGAAAACTTACCGGTGAAAAAATGCTCAGAATACCACAAGTCCGTGCACTATGAAACAGAGAAAATGTAAAGTAAAAACCCTCAACACAGTGAAAAAGCACAGGAAAAATGGTAAAAACTATTCATAACTTTGAACTTTAAAAACCCAAAACCAAACGGCCAAAAGAATCTGGGTCGTAGATTTTGTATGCATTGACGGTTGATATCAAGGCGGTGGAATAGGATATAGGAATTGACAGGGTTGAACTTTCATGGTTTCCTATTTCCAATTTCTAAAAATCAGGAATCACAAATCGGGAAACGATCATTCAGTCAAAAAATCATGTGGGATCTCCGGTTTCCGATATAGGAAAGAAAAAGTCGGAAGTCAAAAATATGAACACTGTCATAAATAAAAAACGAAGTTTCCGATATCCGGGATCCGAAATATTGGAAATCAGAAGTCGGGAACACAACAAATCATTTCAACAAAAACCCAAGTTTCCAGTTTTCGACACCCGAAAATAGGAAGTCGAAAAATGGGTTGTTCTTTATTTGAAAATGTAAGATTTTCGATATCCGAAATGTCAGAAGTTGAAAATCAGAAATACGCCAAATAACTTTAACAAAAACTGGAATTTTCGGTTTCTAATACCCAGAAAATGGAAATAGGAAATCAGAATTCTGAACATAGAGTGTTCCTTATTATAAAACATAAGATTTCTGGAAATCGAAAATCGAAAAACTGACTTCAACATACCTCGAAAAAAGGGATTTCCACTTTCGATATCAAAAAGCAGGGAATCGAAAAATTTATAAAAAGTTTGAAAATACATAAAAAAGTCCCAAAAGCTGAAAAATCCAAAAAAACAAGGTTTACTGAAGGAATTTATTCAATTCAAACAAGACAAGAAAGAACTTACAACTTGATAATTTTTCCCAAATGAGGGATGGCTAGAAAAACTAGTCAATAGCGGCCCCTATTTTGATGATTCAAAATGGGGATCTGTTGCAGGTAGCAACAAATGGCAACTTGCTAGGGAGAAGCAGTTATCTCTGGTACATTCTACATGAAATTTGCAAGAAAACATGTCAGTATAAATATTCAGAGTTCAGTAGTAAACTCAAATGAGAAACAACCAGATCTAGTAGAGAAAAATACCTAATTGATATCAGACACACCTCTGATCATTGATAATGATACTCAACATATTGGAAAGCTGTAGAAAATGCTAAAACATCCGTGCGAAGAAATATCAGTGATAAGCAGTTTAAAGATAAGCTTCTGTAGAAAACCCTAGGTTTATGTCATGACCTTCAAACCAAAATCACTTGGGTAATAGGATTTCTTTATTCTGAATTTTAGCAATAATTTATTCTTCTCTCTCTCTCTTTTTTTGAGATAAGACCAATTGTGTCAAGAACACTGTCCTGTTAGGGAACAATGCCATACACAGATTTTTCCTGGAAACTGAACAAGCTAGCTCCATCAAGAGACTCCCTGTCTTTTGTTTTTTGACACCAAAAGCAATCACCATGGCTTGGTAACCACCTATCAGTAATTTCAGTCCAAGCGTCATCCATGAACATGGTCAGGTCTGCTTGTGATAAGACCTCATGTCATTGAGCACAAAGAGCTAATTTTTTTGTAATCAAGAAGAATTAATTATGATGCAAACTACAAGCCAATACCCTGGCTTGGGAACCAACTAATGGTAATGTCATTCACAAATTATGAACATGATAGGTTGGCTTGTAATAAGACCCCCTATCTTGCAGCTTACATTCATTGAGGTATCCGTTTATTTTGGTCCCGGGTGACAAGGGTGAGATCAGAATAAACCTGAAGGTTAGAGAAACTATTAAAGATGTACTACTATAATCACCATAATATTAGGCAAGAATGCAAAAGTGTCTTCAATAACTTCCCCATGATTATAAGGATAGTAAAGATAATGATCATCAGAAACATGCATTTTAGAATAGATAAAGCCAAGAATGGATCTTGAATTTCTTTCCCATGAGGATATTAGTCCAAACCCAAGTAAGAGTTCCTGACATATTAAGATCCAAACTCTTAGTAGAATTTTTTTGGGATAAACTGCTTTACCAATAGGCATAAGCTGCTATGGGCATATCAAGTCATTAAAAGTAAAGAAAAACAAAACAAACCAAAGCCAATCAAAACCACAGATTATGTACAGGTAAGTAAAACTTACGTCAAGAGAAATATTTCTTGAGGAGTTGGACATTTATCGGAAAAGTGTCAGTAACGCCTTCCAATGTTTCCAAGCAGATAGTACCAGGGCCGAACTTTTCTGTAATAATGAACGACCCTAACCACATACATTGAAACTTTGTGTAGTCTCATTTGTCCTTGTGGGGCTTGTCCCACTTGAGTACTAGATCCCCAATCTCAAATTGACAACTGATGGATGACTTATCATCAAACCACCTTTTGACCCATTGTTGATGATGGTGCAGCTTGTTCCTAGGCCTTCCCTTGCTTCTTCTAATTTGAGAAGTGTATCAATTCTATCCTGTAAAGGAGAGGAGTTAGGATGTTGTGAACAAAACTAAGCAATGTGTAGAGATGGAAGCATAACGTTTGGTGGTAAGACAACTTCTTTTCCATAGACCAAACAATAGGGAGAATTTCCAATAGCAACTTTAGGAGTTATCCTATCTGCCCATAAAGCATTAAAGATTTTAGTATGCCAATCCCTGTGGTTATCAGCTACAATCTTCTTAAGAATATTGATCAAATTCTTATTTGAGGATTCTGCTAAGCCATTACCTTGTGGTTAATAATTAGCAGAGTATTTTACTTTTATCCCTTTCTCAAGGGCATACTGAGTGAGATCAATAGAGTTAAAATAATAAGCAATGTCAAAAACCAAAGAGTCGGGTAATCCAAACCTAGTAAGGATATTACTCTCCAAGAAAGATGTGACCGAGTTAGTGTTAGCAACCTTTAATGGGATTGCTTCCACCCAATGGGTAAAATAATCAGTTGCAGTTAGAATGTACTTGTGCTGCAATGAGGAGGGAGGAGAGATAGGACCAACAAAATCTAGTCCCCACTGCTGAAAAGGGTACTGGATAGTGACAGGTTGTAGAGGAAAGGCTGGCTTCTTTAATTTGCCAGCACATGTTTGGCGTGGTTCACATTTCCTAACAAGGTTATAAGCATCTTTGAACAAAATAGGCCAATAATAACCTGCTCTTAATACCTCGTGGGCCATGGTTTCTCCATAGTAATTTCCACCTACAGGCCCTGCATGTAAATCAACCAAAAGTTTGTCAGCTTCTGGTTTTTCAAGGCACCTGAGAAAGACACCATCATAATTCTTGCGAAACAACACATTATCAACAAACTTGTAAGGTGTTGCTTTGAGTCTCAGAGTCCTACGCCTTTTGAAGTCAAGGGTTGGAGGGGCATACCCATGATTAAGATAAAATCTAATGTCACCATACCATTCGGACGACGGAGCAGTAATGACATCAATAGCATCAGCTAACACTTCGTCTTCATAAAAAATTTGTCATTCTTGCTCTGGAACATTGGATTGGGATGCCAACAAGCATAAACCCTGCCCTTTTACCATTTTGGCAGGTTTTATCTCCAAGTCATACTCCTGGAGCGCAGTCATCCAATGAGCTCTTTTTTCTCCCAACTCTTTCTGAATCAGCAGGTTTCTTACTGTCGTGTATGGGTCTATCACCTTTGTCTTCTATTTCAGCAGGTAGGGCCTAAAACGTTTCACTGACTTGTAGACGGTATAGGCTTGTTTGTCTATCTATGTATAATTCAATTATGCTCCTTTGAACGTATATCCCATAAAAGACACAGGGATTTCATCATCCTCGTCATTTCTCTGTGTGAGCATATCAACATATGAAACGTTAGTGTCAAAAGTGTATAATATAAAATCTCTTGAAAAATCAAGAGGCAACAGTGCACGAGCCTCCATAATGGCCTTCTTGATGCTTTTAAAGGCATCATTTTTTACATCAGAATACTTGAGTATAGCATCCTTCTTTACCAAGTCTTTAAGAGGTCTGACAATCTGTGCAAAGTTAGGGACAAATCTTCTGACAAAGTTAATCCTTCCTAGGAAAGACTGCATAGCTTTCTTCAATCCGGGAAAACCGATTTTTTCAATTGCTTCCACCGTTTCAGTGTCAATGGTTGTTCCATATTTAGAAACAATCAAGCCCATAAGTTTACCTTCAGGGACTGCAAAACCCGATTTATTTGGGTTCAAAGAAATGCCATATTTTCTGCATCTATAAAAAAAATGTCTCAGAGCCAACAAATGATCATGTCTTTTCTTAGTAAAAATGGTAATATCATCTAAATATACAGAGCTTTGTAACAAACCTCATAAAGCTATATCCTTAGCTCTCTAAAAAGTGGCACCAGCATTAATCAACCCAAATGGCATCCTCCTGTAGGCAAAAGTGCCCCAAGGTGTCCTGAAAGAGGCTTTCAGTTGGTCAGAATTTGTCACTAAAACCTGGTTATACCCTGAAAAACCATCAAGGAGAGAGAACATATCTGCACTCGATACCATTTATAAGATTTGTTCCATGGATGGAATTGGATAGTTGTCCTTTTCGGAAGCTCTGTTGAGATTCCTGAAATCCACATAACCAGATTTCTCCATTTTTCTTGTGAATAGGAACTAAATTAGAAATCCATTGTGTATGTCTGACAAGAAAAACAATTCTTGCTCTCAGAAGTTTATCAAGTTCTTTGTTTATGGAAGGCTCTAGACTTGGATGCATTTTCCTTAACTTTTGTTGATATGGCTTAATATCAGGCTTTAATGGTATATTGTGATGGATGATGGACGGATCAAAAGTCTTTAGATCATCATAGGTCCATGCAAAAACATATTTGTATTCTTTACACAATTTAGCCAAAGCTCTCTCCTCTTCGGGAGAACAAGTAAGGCCTATATTGATGAACTGATGATTGTATTTAGTACCTAAGTTGACAGTCTTGTGATTAAGGGTAGAACTCTATGTTTTGCAATTAGGATTACCTCTGAATTTATCTTACAAATCGTAAATCCTCTCTAAACTCAAAACTGACTTGGGAATGAGATTGGAAGGAAAGACATTGTCGGACAAGGATTTCTCGTGTTCAACCTCGTATATGGAAAAGTCCTTAAAGGTATCTTGTGCTGTGAGGAAATCTAAAATTTGAACATGATCGGCAAATATCTTCCGGTTGGTAACGTTGTCTGGTATGGAAGGCCTATACATGAGTTCTATGGAAAAAGTTTCAAGAGAGAGACCTTCCGGTGGGATGAGTCTGGATGCAGTATTTTCCAATAAGTCAGCATCAAAATTTTGCGATCTGGGGACAAAATTAATATTAAAAGCTTGGAAAGAATTAGTCATATCCCTCACTAATTTTTGATAGTTCAAAAGATGAGGAGCTAAGCAATGAATCTAGTTCCTTACATGTTTTACTATGATCTCCAAGTCTCCATAGCATTGAATGATATCGACTCCCAAATCAATCGTTTTCTTCAGTCCTTGTACCAGGGCTTCATATTCCGCAATATTATTGGTGCACTGGAATTCTAATCCATAGGAAATCATCCATTTTGCACCTTTCAGGTCTATGAGCACACAGCCAACACCGATACCGTCTTAAGACCTGGACCCATAAAAAAAGAGTGTCCATGAAGATAAATCTAATCTAAAATTCGTATTAACATTATACACATTATGTACAATATCACCAACAAATGGAATAACCTTACATTTATCAATATCGGACAATTTGTCGACATTCTGATTCGGAGAAATATCAGCAGGAAGATCACCAAAGTAGGAGTCAAAAGTATAATGTCCGACAACTGAATTTACAAAAACAGCAGGTTCAGCTGGATCATTAAGATAAGTGACTGTCTGTTTCATAAGAGGATCCTTGTTTATCTTAATTTGATTGGGCCTCCCATTGTATGGTAGCCATAAATGAGACAAGTCTGTGGTGAAATATCCCCTTAATTTTTCATACCAATCTCTGCTTAACCACATACCATAAGTTTTTGGTACATCAACCACTACCATGTCTACTGTTTGATGTATTATGAGGTCAATAGACAATGTTAGAAGAACATTTTTCAACTCACCCAAGACTTTGACCCTAGATCTATCCGGTTGTACTATCTGGGTAGTGAAAGATTCTCGTTTGGCGTTTAACTTTATGCATACCGAAACATGCATAACATTCGAAGATGCTCTTGAGTCGATCATACAGTTATGGACATTCCTATTGAAAATCTCAAAAGTTAGCAAGAAAGGTGGAACCTTCTTGGTAGCATATTTTTGGGACTCAGGTTGTGTACAAAATTCTAAATTATGGTTTTGAGCTTCTCTTGACCTATTCAATACCATGTTCTTGGGAAAACCCTCTCTGACAGACGGTATCTTAAGAAGTTCAAAAAGAGAGATGTTAGCTTTATACCTTTTTAGATCATCTATAAGATTGTACTCAACCTCAGGAATTACCTTTTCTTTCATCGGGGTTGTCTTTCCCGTTGTCTGTGCAGACGTTGTTGGTGGAGTGTCTTGTGGTGGTAAGCCTTTACTCCTCGTATTGTAGGAATGTTGTAGTTCGAAAACAACTTCCGTATCCTCCTCCTGTTTTCCTCAGCCATAGGTAGCTCTGAAAAACAATTAACAATATTGATAAATGGATCGTGTTCATTATTAGGAGGTATAGTTTCTGCAATTTCTTGTATACCATCATTTTGTGTATTTGGAGGAGTAGAGGTTAGGGATTTGAAAATAGAGTAAATCTCATCGAAAGTAAGTGCTTCGCTAGGATTCGGAGGTGGCTGATTTAAAGGAGGACGATAAGGTCTCCTATGCGGTGGCCTTACCTGACCTCTGTTATTTCCCTGGTTATCACCACTTACCCTTTTGAGATCAACCATATCGTTGGACATCCTTTGCAACAATTTCTTCATGTTGTCCATTTCATACGGGTCTTTATCTAAGTTCATGGGCTTGGGGACATGCTCTTGCCATCTCGTGGAAGTAGAAGGTCTTTCAGGTTCATGGTCTGGATTGTCTTTAAGACCATACATGTGTTTTTCTACAAGACAAGCCTTAATGACGGCATGTTATAGGGTTGTCTTGTGAGCACGTTTGACCCACATAGAAATGGTTGTAGGTAAACCCTTAATGTAGTATGCTATTAGCAATTCCTCAGCAGGGTGGAGTGTAGTAGGGATCCTGTTTTTTAAGCAGGAAAACCTTTGACATAATCTATCACTCCTTCTTTAGGCTTTATTCTAAAAGATGATAACTCAATGAACAAATCTTTCGGGGTACTATCATCTTCGAACTTTTAGAGAAATAATGTTTTGAATTATTGCCAAGAGTTGATAGAGGCTGATTCTAATGCAAAATACCAGGTCGATGCTTGCCCCTCGAAAGTGTAAGGAAATAACCTACATACAACATCCTCATGAATTACGTTTCCCAGTCTTATGGCCTGCATATAACTCTTAATATGATCTTCTGCAGGGATTCTATCATCTAGATGGACTCTAGGCAACCATTTCTTAGGGTTCTTAGGGATTTTGTGTAATTGCCCTCAGACAAAAATTGCATCTAACTCCAACCAAGGTCTATTGAGCTCGTTTGCCATATTTTCTTCTGGAACTTCATTTTCTTCTAATAAATTTTATGATGGATGTTCTGAAGACTCCGAGGAAGACTCACTGTCTGAGGATTCTTCAGAGGGAGAAGATGATTAAGGGGGTGTTTTAGGTGGTGAAGCACCGAAAAGACAAGGTGGATCTTCTGGGGTTTGATCTCTCTAATCAAGTAGTTGGCTTGTCTGGACCTCGGGAACTACTATTTGTTCAGGGGTATTTTGAGCACTTGTGCTCACACGAGAAGAATGTTCTGAGGGTAAGGCGTCTGTGAAGCTCTGATTGAGTTCGGCTCTCTACTCAATCCTTGCGGCTTCTTCTTGAGTGTGCTTTGACAATTGTTAAACTGTTAGGGTTTCCCTTATTGGTGAAACAAAGAGAATTTACGATGGATTACTAGGAACAGTTTTTACAAAAGAAGTGGGAGGGATGGTGGTCGAGACTTCTACATGCCGTGTTGTAGACGTAGAAGCTTGTATGCGGCTTCTAGTAATGATATGCAATCTGTTCAGAGTAGGTTTAATAGGGTTTAGCTTTAACATATTTCAGAATGGCCCTCCTTCTAGCGCCATTTGTTGACGGGCCCGATGTGTAGTTAGCTGGAAAACCCTACAAGGCAGTTAACACAAGGAGATAACCCAACCAAAGGCTTCGAGTCGTTCCCACGCAGAGAAGACTCTATCATCGAGCTGTTTGAAATGGCTAAATCCTATGGATACGAGGCCTCCACTGACACGAGGTTTTATTTGATCTAGAAGATATGTTGTAAGGATTGATTGAAAACGATACAAGAAGTAATATCTAACTAGCTGCTTAAGGACACTTAAACATGGTAGGTAATGTTTCAGAAATAAGATTGTTGTGAAATATAACATATGAAAAGAACAATTTCTTAACATGCAAACATGCGAATCAAGATTACTCCTTTTAACCGTCTTAAGACTAACTCATCAAATAAAATTGCCAAGTATTATGTCTGAAGTATTAGAGATACGCAACAAGCCCAAGAGACAATATTAATTCACAAATCAATATTCAGAGATTTACATCCGATCATTAGTGGCATTAAAGATAACATACACTAAACAAACATATTCGATCAATGTACATTACAAAGTAGTAAAACCACAAACTTCCCTATTATGTTTCAGGTAGTCTTGTCTCCTATGCATTCCTTAAGCTTTTTCTCTGAAAAAAATTCCCCTCTACTTGAGAAACTACATTGTTAAATAAGATTACAGATTTTACAAGAAAGGAAAAATTTCCCAAAACATGGGATTACAAAATCAAATAGATTTTAGGATTGGCCAAGGGAGGAACGCCACTTGGCATATAGGTCCATAAGCTCATCGATCTCCTTGAAATGGGAATGCCTTAAGTGGATTTATGTTTTACAAATTAGGGAGGAAATCTCCCTCCTTTTGATTTTTCTCCACTCTTTCATGAACACCTGTATTCGAGCTATCGAGGCATGAGGAACCTTGATCCATCTCCTGATTTTTGGTACTATGAGTTGAATCATTTGTTGGATTAGTTCCTTGTCATCATCAAAACATCGTTCCACATGTTCCAACTGAAGTTTCGGTGAAGGTTCCTGACCGATCGGCTCCAAAATGGGCAGGTACAAATATGTTAGCAAATCCTCAACATCTGACCACCTTATCTTGCAACTTTTCTGCCCTTCATTGATCAAAATCTCCACTGAATCACATATACCTTCCCATGTCTCAATAGTAACCTTAGTGGTTTTGTCCTGCAGACTGTATAAGATCGGTATATCATGTGGTTTCTCTTTAATATGCTTCTGCCATCCTGTCACTTGTTCAAAATCCATAGATGTTGTTCTTATGCGATCACGGTGGGTTTCGAGGGTTTCAAAGTGCTTATCAAACTCTTCATACAACCCTTGCATCTCATATAAACAAGTGTACAGATCCACCATGGCCTGTCGAAAATCTTGATCCACTCTATAGAGTACCTGTTTGAGTTCTTCTAATGTCAAACCTAGAAAAGAGGAGGCTTTTGAGGCTAGCTGGGCATCTTTCAACTGCTGATTGATGAGGACAATTTGTTCTACTTGCTTCTGATTTAGAACATCTATGTTCCCAACCTGTAGTTTAGTTGTTCAACTTTCTCCTGCTAATGTCGAGCTGTTTCTTCATGGTTATGCTTCAACTGGTTAATTTCTTGTTCATGTTTCTACTCTGCCTCTGACAAATCCAATTTCATTTTCTGGAATTATTTTTCCTTTCCCCCCAGGACCAAACTAAGTTGTGAAACTAAGTCAAAATTGGCACTTGCAAAGACTCCCATGGTTGTTGATGTGTCCAATGCTCCTTGCTGAATGTAAGTGGTATTTGACTTCCAAAAAACTTGATTTATAGCAGGCACCTATTTGGCAGAACTTTCCCTGGCTCTCTTTGCTCCCCTCTTTACCACAACTTTGTCCTTTTTGCTCCAATAGTACTTTCCCATTGATACCACTGCATTCTCTCCAAAATGTGCCATCACTTTTGATGATGAAGTAGTTTGGTCGTGGATGGTAACTAGGGGATCCGTTTGGGTTTGGTTTAAGGGAATGTCTAATCTCAGGGGAGGGATATTCATAGGAGCAGAAGGAGAGGTGAAAGTAAGAGATGTAAAAGAATCAGATATAGGAAAAACTTCTTTGTTAGGAAGAGTCATAGAGGTAGAAGGAATGTTCTCCTGATAAAGTTGGGGAATTGGGGACGTTGTGATAGGGTGAGGTGGTGAAAGGGGAGGAGGAGAAGTATGAATAGGTGAATCAACTGAAATTGTGGGAATTCCATAGTAGCTCCCATAATTGGTGAGAAATTTGTCTCGGAATAGGATTGTTGGAAAGATGATGAACCTAACATACTGGGAAAACCTTGGAGATTAGGAATGGATGACAAAAGGGTAGTCATAACAGCCTCTGGGTTAGTAGTAGGGTCTTCTTCCTCATCTAGATCACTATGCACATCATGAATTTCAATCTGAGCTGAGGATAGAGAAATTACCTTTTGTGTAGGAGGATCCTATACAGGAGCTTGCTCTTGTTTAACAATAGGGAGCAAAGGCATCGGTTTCTCTTTCGCGTGCTCTTCCTGCATTTTAGTCTGTTATTCGCTCGCTTGAACCTTTTGTTTTTTAGGCTAGGTTTCAGCCATCTTTGTATGGGTTTGCATTTGGGAGTTGATTAATTCAAGATTTCTCTTGAGTTCTACCCCTTTCTGCAATGTATCTTCCATTGTGGTAAGATGAGGACTGGATGGGTCTTCAAGGACACCTTTACCTTTGTCCTTGGGTTGAGCAGCGAGGGTAACAACAAAAGTTGTTGCATGTTCTCTTGCCTCCTTTCTATTTGCTCCTTCTGAAAATTTTGCTTTATCTCGAATTTATCCTGCCTTTCACGAAGAATTCTTACCTTCAGGTCCTTCTGATACTTGTATAGATGAGACTTGGTATCTGGATCCATGATTTTATTCAATACCTCCTGAAAATATGTAACCGTTCGGAACATGGAATCATCAGGATCACTTTCATGCACATAATGAAATTTAACATGTTCATGAGTAAAAAGATTAGCCAAATAAGCCATTGGGTCGTGCATTGTCTTGGATGCCTCCCCCAAATTCATAACAAAAATTTCCTTTCCCAACAGGGATGCATGGGTGGGGTTTTGTAACACAAGAGCGTAGAAAGGAATGGGAAATTTGGGCCAAGCCCTCTTCTTATGCTTAGTCAACTTAGGAAAAACCCCATCAACGATAGTCTAGTAAGCAAATTCTTGCAGCACCATGCGATCAAGAACTATCCTGGGAAGCAAGTGGACTGTATTGCTACCCCAAATTCTTATGTAAGAGAAATATTCTCCTACATACCAGTCGCCATATAATGAAAGTAGTGCCCTAGCACCTTCAGAGAATGCAGGAGCATTAGTCTTGAAAATTTTGAAATACATTGACCCAAGAAATAGGTCACACAGCTCATAAACTCGTGGGATGAAGTTATTTTCCCACATATCGGAGCAATATATATGCACGGGCGGGGATTTCTCGTCTCAATACCAATTCCAAGCTGGAAAAGAGGAAGAGGCATAGAATGCATCCATCACAAACCCCGACATATAGAAATACGACTTTCTGTTGGCCTGAGTTTTATGATACTTCTCAATTTCATCTTGCAAATCGCAGGACAAAATTTGCGCCCAATTGAAAGAATCACCCGTGAGAATAATATGGTGCGCCATAGGAACCCATTGTGCCTTGAACAAAGAACAATTGGGTAACCCATACAATCTGCAAAACATGCTTGCCAATAATGAGAAAGGCTCTCTGAACCAGGAAATAGGGCATGCCAGAAGTGAAGCAGGAATAACTAGTGTTGGGTCTTCCTGCCAGGATTTGACTACTTCTTCATAATTGAACTTGGAGAGGGTTTCATCGAAAAATTTCGATGAGAGAAGCTGTTTGGGCAGTCCCAAAGCATAAGCCCTAGCGAATACCTCAGGACGGAACGAAGCAATAAGGGTATTATCTGTGTCATGAAATGAGCATCCCTTAGGATTGACATGGTCCAATTCCCACTTAACAGGGTCTGTGTAGGGCATGAATGGGGGTCTAACAACGATGCAGTGAAGCTGGGAATTACGAATCTGAAGATAAGCAAGTTGGTCATGGGTGACATAGGAAAAATCGTCATTATCAAAGATGGAGTAAACCCCGGACCGGTCCAAATATGAGGTATCAGACATGCGTCCACTAATGTCAGTAAACACACAGACATTGGGGTCTTTGTTCTTCTGCTCCTGAAAAGCGGTTTTTGACTTGGTGTTCCTAGATGTGGTGGATGCCTTCTATGGTTGGATCTTAGCCACCATGTTTGATAATGACACAAGTGCAATTACAACAGAAAAAAACAGTGAGGCAGTGAAAAATTATCGGTGAAAAAACACTCAGAAGACCATAAGTCCGTGCGCTAGGAAACAAAGAAAATGCACGATAAAAATCCTCAACGCAGTGAAAAAGCACAGGCAAAATGGTAAAAAGCATTCGTAACTTTGAACTTTAAAAACCCAACACCAAATGACCAAAAGAATCTGGGCCATAGATTTCGTATGCATGGACGACTGAGATCAAGGTGACGGAATAGGACATAGGATTTGACAGGGTTCAATTTTCATGGTTTCCTATTTCTGATTTCCGAAAATCAGGAATCGCAAATTGGGAAACAATCAGTCAGTCAAAAAAGCATGTGGGATCTCCGGTTTCCGATATAGGAAAGAAAAAGTCGGAAAGATGAACAGTATCATAAATAAAAAACAAAGTTTCCGATATCCGGGATTCAAAATATCGGAAATCAGAAATTGGGAACACAACAAATCATTTCAACAAAAACCCGAGTTTCCGGTTTCCGACAATCGAAAATAGGAAATCAGAAAATGGGTTGTTCTTTATTTGAAAATGTAAGATTTCTGATATCCAAAATGTCGGGAATAAAATATCAGGAATACGCCAAATAACTTTAACAAAAACTGGAATTTCATGTTTCTGATACCCGCAAATCGGAAATAGGAAATCGGAAATCGGAACGTTGAGTGTTCCTTATTAGAAAACATAAGATTTTTGGAATCCAAATTGTCAGAAATCGGAAATCGGAAAACTAACTTCAACATACCTCCAAAAAAGGGATTTTTGCTTCTGAAATCAGAAAGCAAGGAATAATTTTTTTATATAAAAGGTTTGAAATACATAACAGTGTCTCGAAAGCCGAAAAATCCAAAAAAACAAGTTTTACTGAAGGAATTTATTCAATCCAAAAAAGACGACAAAGAACTTACAACTTGATAATTTTACCCAAATGAGGGATGGCTAGAAAAACTAGTCAATAGGGGCCCCTATTTTGATGATTCAAAATGGGGATCTGTTGCAGGTAGCAACAAGGCGACAACCAAGAGATCTGATGTTATATGGCCATAGATGACATCCTTCATATTTAAATTTGTTTATGTTGATATGAATATGGATGGTAGTCCGTGGATTTGTTTTTTAATACTGTTATTGTGGCTTTAGATGGTAGCTTGTAAATCTGTTTATTATATGGTTTACGACAATTGCGGATCTAATTATACTGATGGTTAAATGGTTGTATTAAATATGATATTTGATGTTTAGATACATGTTGATAGCTTACTCGAATTTATTTACACTTATGTTTGCATTTACCTTGCATTGCATGTGCATATGGAAAATGATATGCATCGCAAGTTTGCATTGTCTTTTAAAAGGGTGATTGTTTTATTTAATTGGCTTGTTGACGTGTTGGCCTAACCTTAGATAACCTTAATTGCATTGTGCATTACCTTGATTCAACCTTCTCTTGGGTTTCCAGGTGTTCTTGACCTTAGATTAAGGGCTAGGGACATCACAATAACACTTACATCATCATCCAACTTAAAAGGAAAAACAATACTTGTAACAAATAATAATTACACTGATACGTAATTTTACACCGATAGGTGTTTTTATTTGAGATTTTGGGGTGGACAAGCACCTATGTTTTTTCATCTATGGATGAGGATGAGACAAGTGTATTGTCCAGATTGATTCTATAGCAACCATTACAGATTCAAAATAAACAATTATATATATATAT